>WEZZ01021675.1:40811-52262 GCA_013400585.1 Chloropsis cyanopogon | reverse complement strand
TTATTTTAATTTTTTTTTTTTTAAATACTGGTGATGTTATCTCTTGCTTAATAAACCCCAAAGTCATAACAACTTTTTTTAAGCAGAAGGGCTGCAAAATCCACCCACCCAAAATTTGCCACAGGTATGTGCACTGAAAAGACACCATAAATTTAGGACTCAGTTCTTACTAGGATTTCTATATTTTATAAAGTCTCTGTGATAGTGCAGACAGAGTGAACAAAATACCAAACTTCAATTTCTTCTATAAAATCAGTTCCCTTTATATTGATTACATTTTTCTATCAACACCTAATTATTTCATAATACAAAATCTCACAGTGAACTTACAAATTTTTTCCTGAGAATCCACATTTTCTTGTGTGCTAGGCTACATCTAAGCTACTTCAGTATTTTTGGCCTATGTTTTTAAGAACTTTTCTCAAAAATTTCTATGTTCTCATGGTAGGTTTTATGGAAGACATCTTATTAACATTTTGTAATATGATGAGGAGAGATAAATTTGAGGCTAACTAAGAGACATAGGGCATCTTCTGGGGAATCTTATTGTTGTCATTAAAACTGCAGGGCTGTAGTTTTCTGCTCTTTTTTTTAAAGATCAAATAAACTTTTAAATAAAAAGAAGTTATGGGTAAGGAGCATTGCAAGCTTGCAGCTATTAGATAATTGTATCTTGGCACTTTCCGCCCTAAGGTGGATTTGGAGAGACATTACTCAGTTATAAACAGTCACAGAAGTTGATTGGATGTTAAAGAGAAATAGAGTGGAGTTGTTCCTACTTACCTAAGAAAGCTGTTGCTCATTTGAATGTTGTAGTTTTCCCTCCTATTCTTCAGCTGCATTGTGATTAAATTAAAAGGGCCAACCAGCAGACAAAATGGGGGAAGTTACTGCACTGATATGACCTATTCTGGGAATTTAAAAATACTAAGATTTTCTTAGCATGCTCCCAGCTTTCATAAGAAAATAATCTACAGTTCCTTCTGTAATGACAATTAGCAAATCAAATACTCGTTAGTGCTGGGAAAGTGTTTACAACAGGTCAAATCCATACCCTCTTTCATAGTCATTAAAAAAAAAATTATAAAATACTTAGAAAGAATTCAAAAACATTTTAACAAAGTATACTTTGTTGCTACTTGTAACTATTTATCAAATTTATCAAAGAATCCTGGGTTTAAATGTGTTTTTCATCTTTTCCATAGATCTCATGCAGATTAAGAACCACACATCTATACATGTTCAAGACTGCAAAAATAGACAAATGTCAGAAAGGATTTGAAGAAATTTAGCTTTTAGAGGTTAAATATATCGGGAATTCTCAAGGAAAACAAAGTTTTCTAACAGGCATGGAACATCTTAGAGACTCAACTATTTCCTCCTCTCTCTTTTCCTCCTCACTCGTCCATAATGTACCCAAATTGTACAATTTCTGACTTATATCAGCTTAACTATCTTATGCTGCTGATTCAGTATGCATGCACATTCTTTTATTTTGATCTTTTAAATGTTCCAATGTTGTCAACCATTTAACTAAGCTAAATTAAATTAAAGTACACGGAAAAAACAGCCTGCCGCCACTATTGTTTTTTAAGAATACTCAAGCTATTAACAAATTTGCAAAAATTTTAAATGAATAGGGGCATTAGTCATTAATAGAATCATCTTTCTTTTCTTTCATTAAAGATGAAATCATTAGACACCTAACTGTCAGACTGAATTTCCTTCTGCTTATTGCTTAAACTGGCTCTCTAGTTACTGCTGAAAGGCTCCACTAATAATACTTAATACTGTCAGCCTTATTTTAGATTTCATAATGGAAAGTTATAATTTTTAGATTCTGAAATGTAAAGATGCACCAAATATAAGATCTTTTCTATGCACAGGTTCAAAATGTGATTTATTAACACCTGTGTGAAAAGATGGAGTGTACGGACAATTACAAATAAAAATATTTTATATATTTTACATGCACCTAGTCTTCACTTGGCAACTGGTGTACTAAGAAATGTGCTCATTAATTCTTTACCTCCATAACACTGTACCTTGTGGCACTAGCTGGATGCAGGCTTTCTCCAGATCATGCATTGGCCATCACTGCCAGTAGTCATAACTGCAGTTAACACAAATGGGTTTCTTGTCACTATAACTACCCTAAATTCACTATTTATCCTTTCCCAGAAGCGCTGAACAAATTACAGGGAGAGGGCAATAAGCAATCTCTGAAGGCAGCCAGCAGGCAGCGCAGCGTGTCACCCACGACAGCAAATCATCATTCCTTATCACATCTGTACACCCAACCACAATTCCAGCTGTAAGGAACAGCTGGGACCTTTAGGAAGTCCCACACATTAACTGTACAAGGTTTTCTGAAGAGATCATTTGGGACAACCCGAGCTAGGCTTGTCAGAGTAAGGTCACAGAGTCTAAACGTGCCAGAGCCGAGCTCAGCACCCCTCATTCCTCCTGGCATTGGACTCTGCAGAGCTATGCTCGTTTCTTTTATTCCCTCCTCTTCAGACCCCACATTATAGAGATGCCTATGTGCAAAAAGCTCAAAAGACTTTAAAGACCCTCCCACATGCTCCTTGCTATCCCCTACTTTTCAAAAAAAAATAGAGAAACAGACATTTCACCTAGTGATAAATTCCCTGCTAAAGCAGTGGTAAAGGGGACATAAAGATGGTTTCTAAATTATACTGTAAGTGTACAAAGACTGACTCAGAATATTCTCTGCTTCTGAGACAGCACAGTCAGCAATACCCCTATCAGAATGGTTTCAAAACCTCTTTGCTTTAGTCTTATTTCCTCCCAGATAGCACAGGCATGTCAGGTGTTTTGAAGCCTGGGACAACTACAGTTCACTTCAATGTTCCCCTACCAGTACACCATTACACAGGTGAATTGCTGTGACAGAGATTTTGGCAATAGCAAGTAGAACTTTTAACAAGAATTTTCTAGTAAAATAATCTCATTTTACAACTGTCATGGTTTAACCCCAGCTAGCAGCCCAGCCCTACAGAGTGAGTGACTCACTCCCCCACCACTGGGATCAGGGAGAGAGCCAGGAGGGTAAAAGCCAGTGGACTGAGACAAAGACAGTTTAACAGAGAAAACAAAATCACCACATGCAAGGAAAGCAAAACAAGGAATTAATTCACTGCTCCCCATGGGTAGGCAAGTGTTCAGCCATCTCCAGGAGGGCAGAGCCCAATCACGCAAAACAGGTGCTTGGGATGACAAACACCATCACTTCAAATGTTCCCTCCTTCCTCCTTCTTCCCCTCAGCTTTATCTACAGAGCATGATGTCACATGGTCTGGAAATTCCTCTGGTCCCTTTGGGTCACCTGTCCTGGCTGTGTCTCCTCCCAGCCTCCCAAGCACTCCCAACCCAACTCCCAACCCCCACCAGTGTGTCAGTATGAGAAGCAGAAAGGCCTTGGCTCTGTGCAGGCCCTGCTCAGCAACAACAAAAACATCTTTCTAATATCATCACTGTGCTCAGCACAAATCCAAAACACAGCCCCATACCTGCCACTGTGAAGTAAATTAACTCTACCCCAGCCAGAACCAGAAGAACAACATAGTTTGAAGTCCTCAAAAACCCATGAACCCATAATAATTATTTATTCAATAATTTAGCAACCATTTTGCAGTTCTATGTCATTTTTTCCCCATATAACAGCCTTCTGAATCAATATGCCATTAGAGTGTCAAAAATAGTTTAAGGATCAATGAGCTATAAAACTCACATTGCTGCAAAATCTTTATTTTTCAGTGAACTGTAAAAGCTGGTCCTTTGCTTCACTTGTTTTATTTCTTTTCCTTCTACCTTAGGCCTTCCTCTGATATGCCAGTCACTCTTGGTCCACAACAGACAGGAGTCTCTATGACAGGTATAATAGATGACCTTGATAATCCTTTGCTGTTCTCTGCTTGCCAGTTATTTACATCCCCATCCTGATTCTTCCCCCAGCTTTTTCAAAAACGCCATTAGTTAATATTTGAAAAATCATCTTCCTTCCAAGCCCAGACCTTAATCAACAGCCTGTACCTCAAAAAAGGGGGGAAAAGGGTCTTTAACACCAAGTGCTTCTGTTATTTCAGATGTTTTTAACAGGGCTGACAGAGCTACCTGTTCATTGCCACAGGCTGTGCCTTTCTAAAGAACGCCGTGCACTGCTGCAAGATATGAATAAGAGTTATGGAGGAGAATATTGCCATGGAAATACTTACAAATGCCTTCATTTCTGAGTCACACTACCACAGGGAGTTTCTGGCTTGCTGGGAATGACTCAAGTGTTTACTGCCCAGTTGCAAATTATATCCCAATTATGTCTGGATTCTGAAAGTATCTCCTTTTCTGATAATTTTCTCTCAAGCTGAGCTCTACAGCTCCTCCTCATGAAGCTACTGTGTTTATTAGTTTTGCTATTCTGTCCTCTTCTCTAAACACATCCAATGGATGTCCCAGCTCCAAATACAGATTGTTACACTAAAAGTCTTTGCCCAAGCACCTTTTGATGCAAAAAGGTATCTAGACAAAGATCCAATTTTTTTTCAGAAATGTTCCCTGTTCCTCAGCTCCAACATGGACATTTATAATCAGACCTTCATGAGAAACTATCATCTACTTTCCATATATGTTCCAGCTGCAGGGCAAAGATGTGCAGCTCCACTTACTTCCATCATCCCTCCAATGCAAATTCATCCCTTGTTAGGACACAAATTTCTGTGTAGTTTCTGTGGTTTTCTGTGTAGAAGTATTCTCCAAAACTAATGCACAGTTTTTTTATTTCCTCATCTAATATGCTGCCAATTTCTTGGTCTTTCTGAATGGTCCAGTCTCAGTGGGCACGAAGTGTTAAATTTTAGTCTTATCATATGGATCTTTGTTTTCAAGTCTGTGAAATCTAGAATTTCTAATAGCTGTTCCATGTTCAAAATTTAATATCCATCAAAATACCTTTGAATACTTTAACCCCACCTACTGAGTGCTTTGACTAGCAAATGCAACACAGGTCAGTATCTTTGCCTTTCCAGATACTTTGTCTTCATCTGGGAAGTTTCACGATTTTTTTTTTTTTTAAGTAAGGTGTAGATTCTCTTCACTTTGTAAGAGAGACAATTGGCAAATAACCTCTTATATAATGAAGCAAGAATGACAATATAAAGGCAAATCATTTGCAGACAGTCATGTTTTGCTGTACAAATTTGCAACTTAACTGTGGCTGTCAAGAGATAATCAGAACTACATTATGAGTTGCCAGGCAGAGCCTACTCAGTCTGTCCCTTGGTCAAGCTCTAATAAGTTACAAAACTTATAATAAGTTCTCTAAACAACAAAAACATCAAGTCAAAGTACAGCCATCAGCTTCCCAAGATTATTGCAGAAGCCCTGCATCTCAATTTATCTCTGCACACCTCATTTCAACTTAGATTCCCTGGATGCTATCAAAGCAATTGTAATTGGGAGCCCAATATTTGTCATTAGGAAAGGCAGAACTGCACGTTATTGATCCACCCATGCCTTTGTCCTCTCCCTTCGCTGCCAACCTGTCCCCTTCTCTCAGGATGCTGTTGGTGATAAAATACTTGTTCACTTAATTACTTTCATTAATGATGAACCTCAAGCTTCAAAACATGCAACAAAGACAAGACACTAATTAGGTATTGAATTGTCTTTATCAGATTAAGTTCAGTTAATCCATGATTGTTCCCATTTAATTATTTCATAGAGTACATCTTTTCTTCTTAGAATTACCATCCACTAAAACAGCAATCTTTTAGCTGCACTACAGTCAGCCAATTTATGACATCTTTGGGAGATGTGTAGAAGACATAAAACTGAAATATTTTCAAGCCAATTCAGAAGGGCAACAAGAAATCTCAGGAAATCTGAATCTCCTTCTGATAAAAGGGAAAACCAAAGGTATAAGGAAAAATTCTATTTCTTTTAAAATTTAGTAATGTATTATCTGTCTTATAAAATTATTTAGCACATACTGATTTGTTTTCTAACCTCCATAGGCACCACATCAAAGCCTGTTGGTCTTAACTATACTGCAAAACTGTGAAACCCTGATGTGCAGAGTTCACTGCTATGAAGCTGCTGTCTCCCTTCTTTCCCTTCTTGTGCAGTGTTACAAAGTTATCTGTGGCACATATCCTCCTCACAGCACTTTTAAGACAGCCAAAATGTTGATAATTTCAGAGAAAAGATATCAGGTTCCAGAAAAACAAATCATTCTAAATACCAGCATAGCCTTGTAACAATGTCTTCCATGAGGAGTAAAAACATTCCCACTTAGTCCCTGAGCTCAGAAATATGTTTCCTCTAATAGTTACCTGCTCACAGAATTCCCACTATGTCAAAGATAATGTTTTCCCTTGAAGGGTAATTCAGTGCAGAACTGCTCCCAGCAGAAAGCACAGGCCAGGCCAGGCCAGCTTATCCATTTTTCAAACCTATACTGTCCTCCAGATGCATCCTTTAAGCCTTGCACAGTTTAGATAACCTTGTGTCCTGAGGCATAAAACGCACACCCTTAAAAATGGTGACAAGATCAGCACTCTGGCAAGCCCAGAGCTCTCCCATTTAAACACTTGGAATTTAAATAAAATTGTGATGATAATGAAGAAGTCAGAAGCACCACAGAGTACCCACCAGAAAGCTAGTCTGAGGATTCCCTTAGATCAGTCTGAGAGAACCAGACCTGAGCAGTGTGTGGAAGAGCCTCCTGTACCATCTGGCTACAAAATCATTCCTTGAAGGAGTGTCCCTAAGGATGTGGTTTTATTTCTACATCTGCTTGATGCTCTCCTTCATTTGAGGTTTTTTGTCTAATAGTAGCAGAGGAGTTATGACCTGACTATGAAGAAAGAATTAGATAAATAGTTCTTCACCATACAGAGATTTATGAATAAGCCGCAGGTCTGTCACCTGTTTTACCACTATTTCCCATCAAATACACAGCATCAGCCCTTAAAAACCACCAGTTTTATAAGACTCTACACAAGTGATATACAATTAATAATCTTGTGCTTATATTAAGGAATTGGAGTGGTTCATAATACTACATAAATATATTATGTATAATCAAATCTTAAAAGGAAAAATGTAATCCCTCTTTCAAACCAGCAGGTCTATGTTTCTGTTATAAAAGTCTCTACAGGGGTAGGAAAAAAAAGTCCCTTCATATAAAAAGAGGGTCCTAGATTACAATGGAAAGAGTTAATAAGGAAAAAACTTGTCATGTCTGACTACGAAAGAGTTTTCACAATTCAAGATGAAAACACAAGGAAGATATCAATGAGAAAGACTAAAGCTTTTGGAATGACAGCAGGGTTTAAAAATCACCATTATATTTTTTTCTCTGGTAGAAGAGCAGCCCAAGTAACAGAGCTCTGAGAGGAAGTTACCCCCAGCCACAAAACTTGTGAACAGCAGTGGTCTCTGTGAGTGCTCTCAGTTCGAGTAACACCACCCAGAGGAGACAAACCACTAGTAAAAACAAAGTTAGTTTCACTTGAATTTCTTAATTTTCCTTGGTTTAAGAACAAATACATGACCAACTATCAGGCCTCAGCTCACTTCAGACCTTTATTTGCATGTCTGCACTTTATCCCTCTGAATTATACAGATGGAAAGCCCCCCCAATTATTAAATGTGATAGAAGCAAAAAGACTTCCCTAGAGAAAAAAAAAAAAATGTTATTTAGTCGAAAATGCAGCATGGTTCCTATCATAGACTCATTTAAATGTGATATGTGCAGTGCAGTGAAATGAGGCAGACAGAACTTCAACTCCTTACATTGTAATTTTCTTCTTATTAAATGTTCCTATCATGGCAATAGTTCTCTTTTCAGGGGCTGCCCTACTTTAGGCATAATATGCATATGTGGCTCTCTTGAAAACCAATACCACTTCCTTTACCTAAATTTGTTGCTATAAACCAATACATCAATCACTGGCTGAAATTTTTTTATGAGTTAGAGTCTTTTGGGGTTTATTTATACAATATCCTTTCACCTATCCTGTTTTATAGTCATATTGGCAATAATTAATGCACCTTTTTGGCCTGACAACAATAGTGATTCATTACTGTTCATAAAACACAGCAAAAAAAAATCACCTCTCATCCACAAACATTTTAGAAAGCTTAATGGAGATTTTAATGGTAACAAAAAGATAAGGTTTGTCAGTAACTAACAGACATGTTAGAGGGTATGCCTTAAAAAGGCTGCCTACAACAGTCTGAGTAAAGCTCCAGAGAGTTAAAAACCAAACAAAACCAGCTCCATACAAAAAAACATCCCACTAAGAATTTGCTCATAATAAATATAGGCAGCAAATCAAAAACTGAAAAAAGGATACAAATTAATTTTGTGTCTCACGACCAAAGCTGCAGGGAACAGTTTACCAGAAATTCAAAGTCTGGTGAATAAGCCCCTAAAGGCTCACTTGGAAAAGCTTGAAAACTGACTGGCATTTTCCCATCAGGCATGGGATGAAAAGCAAACCTGAGAGCTGCCAATATTTATCTCTCTGCATTTGGAGACTGTGTGTTTTATCTGTGGAGGAAACCAGCTGGGGAGGGGAGAGGCAGAAAGGCTTTATGAAACCAGAGCAAACACTTTACAGTTCCATTTTTTTTCCCCCTCACAGAGATTTCCCTGCTGACATTAATTAAAATTTCTTTAAGGTTATGCACTTGGAGAGTTTGGGATTTTTATTTTTTTCCTTAAATAGCTTATTAACCATATGACAGCTTTTGTTCTGCACAGTGCATTAAACGCTACAGGACCCAGCACCAGCTCCATCACCTTCAGAGCTTGCTCCTGTGAAGGAAAGGCTGTAACACACCAGCTGCAGCACATCCTGCTGGAATGAGTTAAAACACCACTACCACAGATATTCTTCACGTTTCTTTGCCTCCTCACACAGCAGCATTACAAGGATAGTACTTGCATATATATATAAATTACCACATATCCCTCATTCACAGCAAGCCAGCCTCTCCCCACAGTCCATCCTGCAGGCTGCTCCCCACTGACCCTGCACCACAGCTGGCAGCACTACCAAGGCCTCCTTTTCTAGAGTCCATGCACAAAATATTTCTGTTTATACAATAGAATTGACACTGATTTTAAAAAATGTCAACTCTCACCATAGATGGTAAAGTTTGCTATCTGCTTGCTTGCTGGGATTTCTGGTTAGAAAAGCTAGATGACTTCAGGTGTGTGCTAATGACTAGCAGTTTAGACTGGTAGCTGGAGCATCTTGAACAGATCATGAGCTCAGGGATGTTTGGAATAAATATTTTTAAAAAACCAACAACAACAACCAAAAAAAACCAATGTGATGTTTCTCCAAGTTTGCCAAGAACTTGGCAGCAAATCTTGTGAGAAAACATTAGTATTGCCACTGTATACATTAATTTTTACTTAGGAAAAAGAGAGCCATGAAATAAATCCTTGTTCTGCTGCAAATTGGAACCACACACAACTTGCTTAAAAAGTGTCACCATACACATCACCACCACATGTAATGCAATAATTAAGATTCTCTGTATTACTCTCTAAAATATGCTTTAATCAAACCAACAGAGGTGACAGATGAGTGTTACTCTGTCCTAATTTACAACATGTCAACTGAAAAGACAATTTCCTGCTTATTGTTAATTGTGTCTGAACAGAGCTCACCAGAAACTGTCTCAAGACAGAGGGCTCATTTGAAGGCAGAAGTTTTCATTGTTAATTAATTAAACTTCAACACACACACCTTGGAAGGGGTGTGACTGAACCCTCCAGCAGCTGGCTGCTGAAAGGCATGATGAGGTTTTGACAGACCCAAATCATAATCCATTGCAGCTCAAGGAGTTAAATCTCAATTTCCCAGATAATTTGCTAAGCAAAACTCCATTTTTCTTGATGTTCTTATAAATAATTCCTAGATTTCTCAAATAAAAGGTATCAGCTATAAACTGTGTAATTTTAATTGCATTTAATCTGCAACTTTTCAGCTGTGCAAAAAGTATGACTGAGACACACAGAAAACACTTTAAAGTCCTAACTGAGAGTACAACCCCAAGATTTAGTAGGAAGATTTTTTGGCTGAATAATGGGTAAGAGGAATTTGGAGTTGAGAGAGGAGAAAGAAAAAAACATCCACAATTTACTTGACTTCTAATGTTGTGTCAATGATCTGTGAGTTAACTGCATAGCTTTACTTTTGGGATTTTTTATTTCAGCTAAGGAGCTAACAAAAATGAAAACAAACAAAAAAACCTTAAAAAAACTATTGTTACTTAAGACAGTTACTATATTATGCTACATTCTATCTAAGTGGAAAACCATCTTAGCCTGCAGGGATCAATTTTGGCTTTGAAAAATTTCACCATGTACTTTTCTGCATTACTTCACCCTTCACAATCTAGTCACATTGACAGGCCACAAAGTGCTCAGGAATTCATTTCTGCGTATTAACCTCTTCAGTGGGAAAAAAATTGTCAAAAAAGGGAAATTAATATCTTTTTTGATGATATACATGCAACTTCAGTATCAACAACTTGCTTCTGTCTACCAGCACAGAGTGGAGAACTTGGCTAAGTAATAAGCAAAAACCCACTAAGTTTCTCATTGAGATGAGTTCACCATTGTAATCATAATAAAAATGGGCTAAAAGCTGTAAATATTGGCAATACAACTATTTTGTGATATTTGAACATACTGTAAGGAATTCTGGGTTCTCTTGTTTCTAGGCATTTAGGGGGAAAACTGCTTCAGAATTTGATGCAGAAGGAATCTATTCTAGAGAGAAGTCAACTAGTATACACTCATAAAAAGAATAGAAGAAGAAAAGATGACAACAAACGAATTTCAAAGAGGGGCCTAAAACAAATACTAATCTTTTGGTTTGTACAGATGAATACTGAGAAGATTAAATAACTATATATTTTTTAAAGCCCTAAATTCAGAAATGTTCCCAAAGCACTTGTCTTTGACCAGCTGTTCTCCATGTTTCACCATAGCATGGTTTATAATTCATGTTAAAAGGAACATTTAATTTCTCATTTAATTATGAGAAGTGTTCTGTGGGTTTGCTACACAGTTGTCAGTGAAAAGAACTGTTGAGTAAATTAAGCAATCTCCTGGTTGTAATCAATCATGAGCATGGGTTACACAAACTGTCAGTCACAGAAAGCAATTATTAAGACCCCCACATGGTTGAGGTTGATTAGACATAAATGTTTTCAGTACATTCAGTGGAAGTTTTGAACACTCAGCAACTCAAAGGGTCAAGCCTCAGCTTTATGTGGAACTGGCTTTTCCATGTACATCACACCAACAGAAGAACTGCACTGCAATTAGTGCAATCACTACAGACAAAAGGATATAGCTAAGATTAAGCAACGCACTGGTTTTGTGTAATTTTTTTTTTTTTTTTT
>WEZZ01021675.1:2875-37223 GCA_013400585.1 Chloropsis cyanopogon | reverse complement strand
TCTAGTCTTTATTCACTGCTCATTCTGACATGCAAGCACATGATTTAGTAATAGGATTATATTTATATCAATCCTATTACATGATGGGATTACTGTTCCTGATCCCAGGAATGCTTTTCAGCCCTAACAGAAATTTTACATCATGCAGCTTTAAGGACCAGCAGTTTCTGTCAGTGAGTATCTCAGCTTTGAAATGTTTGCAGGTACAAGAAGGTACTGAATAAGGCAGTAGAGATGTATACAGTTTGCACATATGATAATTGCACTAATTTCATTAATTCTGCAAATGTAGTTTGTTTCTTTTTTATTTGTTGCTCTGTTCTAATTAGTCAATTCAGGAAATTAAAAGCAACATTTGATGGGCTATGTTTCAAGAATAACAGACAGGGCACTTGAGAGACAAAGCCTACAGTATCTTTTCCAAGACCCTTCAATTGTGATAAAGAAAAATTTACCCCTGCTTCCTATATTTCAGTCTCCATCTTGCCAACTTGGAATTTATATTGTCTCCACCTTAGAGGAGTTATCTTTTATCATGTCAAAATATGGTCTGAGTCCTTTTATGGCATTTAAACAGATTTATTTCTCAGAGGTCTGTGTCAGTTCACGGAGTGAAGAGTAATAAGAAAGGCCTTCACTATTTTAGACTATACTTGAACTGATAATAAACATTCACTTTCATTAAATTTTAAAACCTCAGTGCTATCAGGACTGTGTTGTCAAGATTGCCCAGGTATAACATTCTTAATGTCTTACTGCTGGTTGGTCTGGCCCATCTCAAAGGCACCACTTTACTATAAGCATCCTATTAATCTTGCTGGAGAATTAATTTTTACAGCTACAGTAGCATTCAGTCATCTGTTTACCTTCCACTGACAAGGGTTAAGGGAACAATTCAGCGTGATTACCAGGATGGCTTGGCTTTTACAAACTAGTATTTCATTGCATTTACAGTTAAGAGAATGTACTCTGATGCTAAGAACAGGAAAGGATGTAGGCTGGTGATAAATCTCAGTGTTAGCCCGTTCTGAGTCAGTATCAAAAATAGCTCTGAATTGAGGACAAAACTCTCGTTATGTGTCATGACAAGACTGACAATTAATTACGAGCACTCACATTGACATCATGCCCATCCTTCCCTCCATGGCTCAGAGAGAAAGGGGGTACAAATCCTTTTCTCTTTAACTCCAAGTCAACTTAGGCACTGAAAAAGACCTCACACACTTTGCCAGACTCAGTCCTAACATAAAGAGTCATCAAGCACAATCTTGTATCTCAAAACAACAGGACTCCCTTAGCACTCTGTAACATATTCAGTTGCACTTTGCAAGAATTTCTATCTCCAGTAAGAAAAAAACCTGTAGTGTTTCAAAGTGACGTCCATCAAGCAAGCTGAAAGATTTATGGACAAGTATCTCTTTAAACACCAGAAATTAAGTCTTGTGGAGCCTATGATTCAAATTTTGATGCATTTGGTCTCTGATTTGGAGTTTCATGAGATTCTTTACTTAGTAACATCAGAGAAAATTATAATACAAAAATAAGTGTTATGCAACTGCCTTTCAGGTATGCATTAGGAAAATATTTTTAATGCTAGTCACTAGAGATTCCTAGTTTTGCCATAGAGTAGATGTGGAAAGGACATAAAATGAAAGAAAAAAAGCTGTGGATATTTTTCTTCATTAAGGTGGATTTTTTGTTTGTGTATTTTTTTTTAAGAGATGAACAAGTTTTTGTTTTATTTTATATGCAGAGATATATGTTTCACATCAGAAGTGTGGGATACCCTCACAAGAAGAGCGTGATTGAAAGTCTAGTGAAATATAAGGAAGATTAATCCAGAAAAGGATCATTTGCTTATGAAAGCACCTAACTTCTCCCAGCTGAGAAAAAAATGGGACTGCATTTTCCCTGAGAGCAGTGTTCTGGCACTCCAGTTCATTGAATTAATTTAGTCAACTTTTTCCTTAAATATTTAATCACAAAGTTCAGAATCCAGACTCTTTTCAATTCAGAATCATTTGTCTAAAAATAATCACACTGCTGATTAGATGTGGACAAAATTTGCAGTCACTGACAAATTTGCACATTTGATACTTACAACATTTTCCTTAGGAAAAAAAACCACCAAAAAGTTGGTGAGGGAAGAGATCTAATATCCTGCCCAGCACTCTCAGCTTGTGTCTGCAGCCCAGAGTCACAAACTGAGGCTTGGATGTATCATGTACACTGCAAGGTAGCAACCATAACTTCAGAATTTAACAGCAGAGAATCAGGTCAACACATTTTGGGGGTAAAAACTGCTTACAGTGCAGAGCAGTGAGCAGCCGTGATGACTTGTCAGATGTGATCCTGCTTGCTGTAACACATTCCCCATATCAGCACTTATTATTAATCAAACGTTGTAGGAAGCTGCCTGCAACAGCATTCTGCAACCATGATTAATTAACCAGTAGGTTTTAAGAGGGAAACAAGTCACTTTTTCAGAGCCAAGGATCTCTAGATTAAAAACTTGTAAGCACAAATGCAGGACTGCAGCATGTCAGCTTCTCAGCTGATTTAGTCCATCTTGAGTGGCAGAGGTGCACGTCAGGCAAATTAAATGTTCTCTCACTTCACATCCAGAAGTGTGGTAGAAAAGCAGCACTACATGGTGCTGAATTACCTCTGAAGAGTCAAACAATGATAATGCCTGGCTTTCTGCAGAGTGCAGGCTCTCTAGTGAGAAGATAGAACCCAAACTTGATAGCTAGTAGCAATGTCTGTAATTCAGACCAAGCTTTTAACTGAACTGCTTATCAAAAACAAAAAATCTTAGGCTGACATAAATGACAATTCTCTCTCTCCGATTTCGGCATGAAAACCAAACAAGCATTTGACCTCAATATATTGCTGAATAGCCTGGAAAAAAATTATTAACTGGGATTTAAGCAACACACATACATATTCTAAAAGTCTTTCTTATTGATGAAAAAAAAAAGTATGCCACATACTTTTAACAATTAGCCATTCTAGTTCCACAAGTCAATCACATATCTAGCTTCACAAAAAATAATGGGATCGCTACAAAATGACAGGGTTTTTCAGGGAATGTTTTTGTTACATTCACAAATGGAAGGTCTTAGTTTCTAGATTGGCAGGTGCACCAATGCAGGAGAAGACACAACTCCTGGGGCTCTTTCATTCCAGTGCAGAGGGGGAATATTGAGGGCATGTGGAAGGATCACCTTCAACACCTTTAGCAGCCATTGCCTAATCCCCAACACAGCATTATCATGTCTCCTTATGCAGCATCTGAGAAGCACAAGAGCCACAGGTACCCCAAACCATTGTTATAGCTTACAGAACTGTGGGCACTGGACTGCTGAATTTGGTACACATGTAATTCCTTTGTCTGTCAAATACTCTCCAAGAAGTGTCTCAGTTGCCCTGCTACAAATACCTTCTTTCCCATCTTTTAATTCTTCTTTCCCTGTTTCATTCATTTGTAATACATAAAATGTAATACATTTTAATTCATCCCTTAAAGATTTTAATATGCGTACACCAACATTTGGCCAAGCCCAGGGATCTAAGAGTGTGCTTTGGGTTTCCAGGACTAGTTTGTCTGCATCTAATACTGGAGTATTTCTCCAGGAGAAGGGAAGAAACTCCATCAACAGCAAAACCCCTCAATAAGCATATTTAGATACCTATTTGTGAAACTAACAAAAACATTCATTTGGGCAGCTAGCCTCTGCTCCAGAAAATGGAATTACTCATATAGTGCACAGTCTGAATGTTAGCAGCCTTTCTACACCTGGGCAACACCTAACACCATAACCAACCTCACTGACCTTTGTGACAGTGCCACACTGATCACCCAAGGCATTTGCAAAGTCAAACCAATTAAGATTTGGAGCCAATAAGAACTCAGAATTTCCTCTTTTTTTTTTTTTAAAGAAATTCTGATAATTTAGGACTACTTTTTTGGTCACATGGAAACACATCAAAAGTCTCAGACACCTTTCCTTGTCACACAGTCAAAATCCCTTTCCCCATCTTCTTTGTTTAAAATAAAAATAGTTTCAAATGTTATTGTGACCCTATTGCCTTGCACCATAGCAGTGCATCTTGTGACATGTCAGGAAGGACATCAGTTACCATGGTATGACACTGAATATATTGCATCTTTCATTTTCTAATGAAAACTAAAGACATGGATACGTACATATAGATCATATTTTCATGATTCAAGTGTTTTATTTTGCATCTGCATAAAAGAATTCAGAAAAGAAAAACTGACAGTAATATCAGTGCTGACTACCCCTTAATTAGAAAGTTGGTTCTATTAATAATTTATTTTCACAGGCAGGAAAGAAACCAAAACCCCATCATAAGAGAAACATGGCATGCTAAAAGTTTTCCTTTTATTCTGTTAATTTTCCATGGGTTAATGGAGCTGGTCTGTTAATTTTCCATGGAGTGGGTGTTTTTTACCCACTCCAAAGATCCCTTAGCTTCATGTTACCATTAGTGTGTGCTCAAGGGTCAGGACAGGGGTGTTTAGGACAGGACAAAGTTGCAGGAGCAGAGCTTTTGGGGGATGGTTTTTACAGAGACTGCTTAGCACGGGCTCTTCCAAGCTCTGCCCAAGCAGCCAAGGGAGTTAGTATAGCTCCTAATAAATAATTCAAATAGAGATGCAACAATACATGCAAACCTGAACACAGCAACACCTATCATGACACTGCCTAAAAAAACCCCAAATCCATATACTTATGTCCCACCTTCCATCCAATATGCACCCAGCTGGTTGCCAGGCAACCAAAAAAATACCATTGTGCCTGTGAATTAGGCACGGGCAAAGAAAACACAAGCGTGCAAAAGAAAGGTTTCTTTCCCTGAATGGTTCCCAGGACTGAGGGGGCCCGAGCTCCACTTGCATCCAGGTGGTCCTGGGCAGGGGACAGCACTGGCATGCAGCAGCCAGCCTGAGTCCCCAGCAGTCCTGCTGCAAATGCTTCACAAGGAGCTCATAAAGGACAGCATGGATCAGGCAGCTCAGTTCAGCAATGTGACCAAGCTACCAAACATGATTAAGGGGGTGTGGCAGCGCTTTTCAGAGGAAAAGAGCAACCACAGGAAGTCAGATACAATCTGGTTGCTTCCGCCCCAGCAACCAGCACTTTCTTGCAATTTCTCTGCTCTGGAATGGGATAAATCTAGTGAAAATGAGTGCTGGTGAACTTGGAACACCATGTCAGGATCTGGGTTATGCCCAGCAACCAATGTCACATGGGTACCACACACGTGCATGTGCACATCCCATATTTTCACCAAAGGAAATTCTCCACTGTGGAAAAAGCTGCCTGCCAATCTGTTAAGTGATGACAGTTCAAAACTGAATTTCAGCATGCAGGTAGAAAGGATACCACAGCAGCAGCAAGCTGAAAATGTGGCTCCTGACAGAGACACACAGGGGAGAAAATGGCACTGAGAGCAGGATACCAATTTGTCATCCCTGTCATGATGGGAGAGAGCACAGAGGCAGAGAAAACTTCTCGTCTCTTCTGTAACAGGACAAACTCTGCAATCAAGTTATTCCAAGATGTCCATCACATAAATGTAACACCTTGGAATAGCAAGGTTTACCACAAAAGAGTAAAAACTTTATTTGGAAGAGACTGCTGGTGGCCATCAAATCCAACCTCCTGGTCAATTGGGGACTGTAGATTGCATCAGCCACAGCTCTGAGGCTTGCATACTTCCAGGGATGAGAGTCCAGAGCCCCAGCAGGCAGCCTCTTCTCGTTCTGAACCATCCATCCAGGGAAGAAACACATCTCCTGTTCAAGCCCTGCAGGAAGGGGACTGCATGGCCCCATGCTGGGGTTGAACCAGACATATAAAGATGACAGCCCTGGTGTCCTATTGCTTGTCTCCAGAGACTCTGATTTTCCTTTATTTGATATAATGCTGTTATTTTATAATCCTTTGTAGCTGGTGAATTAAAAAGGTTGACTTACAAAAAATCTCTCACTTGACAGCAATACTTTTAGAAACTGACTCTATTTGTTATGATTGAGGTATTTAAGAATGTCACTGAAATTGGCTTAATTTCCAGTTAGACTAAAGAGAGTTTTATATTCATCTCTTAGTCACCTTTTCCTACAAATATGCTGAGTCTGAGGATGAATTCTGATGATATAGAACTCAAATATGCATTTCTGTAAGTCAGGTGAAAATGAATTTGCATTTTGAAACAAGCCAGGCAAAATCAGTTCATTATAAATCATGTTTTTAGGCACAGGAAAGTGAAAGCCTGTGGGTTTAATCTGTGAAATTCTGCACACTTGGACATGCACCTCACACAGTAAAATAGCCCTGCAGAGCAGCAATTTTGATTTGAAATAATTCATCCACTGTTCTTAACACAGAGGTGGAAAAGGGAGAGAGAGGAATGATAAAGTTACCCCTCAATGGTCAGTGCTTCAAGGACAGCACTTGTTTCATTCCTGAGCATGAGAGAAACACAATAAAGTACTACATAGATTTCCCTGCAATGATCTTCATTGATCTTCACCTTCAGACTAGCATTCTTTTTGTCTGTGTGTGACTCCATTCAGTGAGGCATCAGCTCAATATTTTCAGGGACTCGTTCCCTGAGAGCTACAAAATTGTTACAGCCCCTTATAAATCATCCATAAGCAGCACAGGGCTCACACAGTCTGTGAGGAATTGCATTCCTATCTTTCAAACCCAAGACTAGCAGATCTCTACAGATACATTCAACTAAAAGTCAACTCCATGAAGATCCAACCAATCATCCATGTTATGCCCTTGTCCGCCCAAAAAAACACCCGAAAAAGGTAGCAGTTTTTTTATAATAACACTATTTAGACTCCATACATGTAGATCCCAGTAAATCCATGTGTTTGGGGGCTCCTTTTGGGCTTTTTTGGGGTTGGGTTTTTTTTCCCCTCAAACGAAATCATGGCAGTATAGGAGAATAAACTGCAGATTTTTCCCAGGAGGTTAGAATCACATCATGAGTACAGAAGATTATGTGCAAAGATGATTACTTCCCACAGACAAAAGCCCTTGCATGATTTCCTTAAAACATGGTGTGGCAAGCACTTAACACCTATTAGATGCACTTCAGTTCTACCAGAAATCTACTACCTACAACTGCTTTGCTTCACCACTAATTAGCCTGACAAAAGGCACTGTTGCCCCAGCCTTGCTACTCTATATTCCAGTGATTTGTCATACCAGATGCTAATATACAACATATACTTCCCATATTAATGTCTCTAGCTGACACCTATAAAAACTACGTGGAAAATGTCCTTTTTCCCAGGTACAATAGGTTTCCTGACAGCATTGCTTGCCAATTCCTCTCTTTCCACAGACTTTCTCCTGGGATTATTAAAAATATGTGGCACTGCCACCAGGGTCAAATTCATTTCAAGGGATTGGTTTAACAAAAAATTTAAAAATGAAGTGTGAAGGTTCTAGAGAACAAAACTTAGAGGAGCAGCTGAAGAAAGTGTGGGGGCTTAATCTGGAGGAAAGGAGGCTCAGGAAGATCATCTAGCTCTCTACAACTACCAGAAAGGAGGTGGTGATGAGGGCAGGGGGTCATTGGTCTCTTCTCCCAGGTAACCAACAACAGGACAGCAGTTGCACCAGAGGAGGTTTAGGTTGCGTATTAGGAAAAATTTCTTCTTGGAAAGATTTATCAAGAATTGGAGCAGGCTGCCCAGGGAAGTGGTTGGGTCACCAAGTGTAGCTGTGACACTCAAGGACACAGTTTAGTGGTGGATTTGGCTGTGCTGGGTTAACAGCTGACCTCCATGATCTCAAAGATCTTTTCCAAGCTGAAGGATTCTGTGACATTAACACCACATTCGTCCTCAAATCAGAGGACACATTCCAGCTGAGGACACTGACACCCCAAGCCCACCAGTCTTCAGTCTAGCCAGCTTCCAAAAGAGGCAGCAGCTTCTGCTTCCAGACCTGAATAAATGACTGAAATAAAAGGGCCTGTGGCTGTTGTACGCTCATGAGATATAAAGAATACCTGTTGATTTCCTAACCATTTCCCAAATAATTTTCACTAAGAAATGCTTCCTCCCACAACTGCAACATCTCTCAGCATGCACCATAAATAGCCTATGCTGGATTTTGAGCCTCCCCTCTGGAGCAAGCCTGCAGTCAGTTTTCACTTTCTTCTGCAAGAATCCCCTCCTCAACTCTGTTATCAGTCTATTCTACTGCCAACAGCACCTTTAGTGTTTTCAAGGTAATCTACACAAAAGAAAAGTAATTTTCCATGCACACTGACTGACATTTAGCTCTCACCACACAGGCAAGAAAATCATCAAGGCAAAAAACATGTCTGATGTAGAACAGATAAAATAAAGCACGTCAAGAGAAGAATAAATTGTATGCCAAAATGTTGAGAGAGACAGACATGTTTTTTTCTTTCTAAGACATCTGCAAAGGAAACCTGGTATCAACTGAATCAAACTGCCTAGGTTAGGACATAATAAAGAAATGAACTTATGTACAGCACAGTGCCCTCCATGTACCAGAATTGTCCATGTTCTAAACAAGCCTAGAAAGCCAAGTTTGCTTTTTTTACTACCACACAGAGCTAGCAGTCTGAAAGGAATAAGAAGAGAGCTCTCCTCCAGAAACTGCTTTGCAGATTAATTTGCATTTAGTATTTACCTAATAAAAGAGGTGTGCCAGTTGGTAACATGACCAAGGAAAGGGTTTATGTATAAGAAATAACTTCCAGAATGGCATTGTGCATTTTGGGACTGTGTTGTTTGCTCTGACAGGAAAGACCTTTCCTCAGAAGTACAGAGGCATGTTTCAATACATCTTGACCACTTTTGTTTGTGTTCTTCCAGGAATTTGTTGGCAAATTCATAATTTAAAAAGTTACTATTTTATTTAGCAAGAAATAAGCTATTTTCCCCACATAACACAAACAGCATGGGGGAAATAGGACAAGAGTGCCCTCTTCCATAAGGAATTGCAGTAGTGACTGCATCATACAAACAGATTGCCAAATATGTTTGGGGATTCACCAATCTGCAATGAATCTCTTGAGAGCTAGTGGGAGTAGGAGCAAGGGCCACCTCTCCCTGGCAAAGTGTGAGACAGCCCCTCTTTCAAAGAGCAAGCAGCGGGTAGGGAAATAGTTTATGAGTCCAAGAAAACCATTATGTGCTATAAATCTTCTTAAAAATTAAAGCAAATACCTGTCTTCTTAAATAAGTCCACCTTGAAAGAAGTGAATTAAAACTAACCTAGAGTTTTTAAGGCCTTTTAAAACCTACAGAGCAGTAACATTTTAAATCCTACTAATCTGCTATTTATACCAGTATAAATAGCTTCCACATCTCTGTTCATGCACAGGCATGATTCATTTTACTTCTTGTACTCCCCCTTCCTTTTTCCTCTCCCTACAGGCATCTATTTTATTTCTAAGTGTAAGTGTAAAGGAATGAGAAAAAAGCCTGAGAAAATTTAGAACCAAAATACTAGTTATGCAACAGAAAATGCAAACAAAACGTGGAAAAATCCCAGGACAAGAACAAAACTGTAGGCTTTGACCTAGGTTAGAATTCAATCCTGCAACAGTATTGCAAAGGCTGAGGACTATAAAACTGTAGTACTTTATTTGCAGGATTGGCAAGAGCTGCTTCCAATATACATGTTCTACTCAATTTCTTAAAGCATGAGTTCTGCAAAGCACTTGAACATGCAATTAACGTTAAGCATATGCTTAAGTCACACTCATTTTAAAGTAAAACGTCAAGTATTTGCAGAATCAGAGGTGTCAGAGCCTGACTGTCAGCTGCCTGCACTGTTTTAAGTGAGGCACTACATACTTCAGATGAAGATCTCCATTGGAGAGAAAGAGAGAGAGAGAATGGGAGAGAAAGAAAGGGAGAGAAAGGGAAAGAAAGAGAACGAAAGAGAGAACGAGAGAGAGAACGAGAGAGAAAGGAAAAGAGAAAGAAAGAGAGAGAAAGAGAATAGAATTAACTGGATTTCTACTAGTGTTACAAGTGAAGAGATTTATTACAGGAGATAGAGAATAAGGGACAAATAATACCCTTGCAAATATGGTAGGAAAATCACTCCAGTCACAGAACTTAGAGAAAGGGTGAAAAAGAATCAGAATACACGGGGTAAATATTTTTCAAGTCTCTTACACGAGGACAAACTGTACCTGAAATAAACCTCTGAAAGTTGCCAATCTTGCCAAACATTTGTTCCCGGGCATCTCATTAGCTTTCAAGACACGCTGTCAGTGCCCTTGCTGAGAGCACTATCAGTGGAGGCTGCAATGCCAAGCCAAGGTTCTGGGTTAAGTGGCTGTTAAAGGGAAGTTATTAATAGAGCACTCATTCTGTATATTATCGCTGCCATATCAATTACATCACTTGGATGTCACAAAAAGCAGGGCAAGCTGAGATATCCTAACCTGAACCAAGTCCAGAATCTGCCCCTACTTTTATCACTTCAGAGAGATCATGCTGAATACTGAGCTTCCCCAGCTGTGCCACACATCTCAAACATCTTTGCAGAGAGGATCAATTTACATCCGAAAAGC
Organism: Chloropsis cyanopogon; assembly: GCA_013400585.1. Lineage (NCBI taxonomy): Eukaryota > Metazoa > Chordata > Aves > Passeriformes > Irenidae > Chloropsis > Chloropsis cyanopogon. The sequence continues at coordinate 26,606 of WEZZ01021675.1, read as the reverse complement.
AAAAATGTGCTGCCTTTAATACTTGGGGTTTCTGCACGGCTTTACAGTTGTCAGCATTACTGCAGCACAAAAATACAAGGAAAGGCTCCCTTAGTCCTGAAGAAATGCTGCATAGTTAATCCGTGATGAAGTGAAAGCCCCCAGCCAGCCAGGGGAATTGCTCTGTCCTGGAAGAGCCCAAGGAACAAGGACAATCTCCCCTTGCAAAGCCCAGGAAGAAGGGATGGTGAGGCAGCAGGGAGGATTTGGACAGCTCTGGCTTAAGGCAGTCAGGAGATGGCGATTTTCCAACAGAGGCCGCTGCAGCCTGCAGTACAGCCCCGAAAATCGGAGGTGGCCAGGCAAAACCCGGGGGTGTCTGCGTGGTGCTCACCACAGTGTGCTCCCAGGAACAGCAGCTGTGCCACCTGGGTTTTCTGAAGCAAGCATGCCTCACTAGGCAGGGACTCCAAGAGGAAATTCAAGGTTTCTCAGTCTCTGCAGAGGACTGCCTCAATGCAGCTATTCCCTGCATGACAACCTTGCACCGTCCTCTGCCATCTACATACGGCAATATCGACTAAATATGCCCTGTGTGCTACATTTACCCTATGTTTCTTTTCTTTTAGATATATTTGCTCCTTAACTTTCCAGGCAATGTGGATTTTTACATGTAAGAATGTGTGTAAAGCTCTTAAATGTTCATCATCATCCAGAAAGGTAATTTTAAATCCTACTATATTAGTAGTCACACCCAGGTGTGAAATCATGACGAAATGTGAACATGCAGAAACATTTTTGATGACTGCTGCAAAAAGTAAATCCAGTACAAATGCAGCTAATATGCTCACGGTCAAATACATGTCACTAAAAGAAAAACGAGACAATTTTGTAAAATGCAGATGAGTGAACAGTATAGCCACATATATTCACTCTCTTCAGTCACATTGAAGCTCATTTTGTCACAGCAAGTGGCACATCCTTCTCATTTAGTAAAAGCTGTATTTTGTGATCCAATGCTTGTGTAGAGAAGAGCTCTGCTCTTTTCAGCATAACAGAAACTCAAATGGGGCTGATACTGACTTAACTGAGGTGGTCCCCAATGGAAATGCAATGAAACTAGATTTTAACTGAAAATGCAGGAAAGGACTTCTACATAAGAGCCTTTGCAATCAGTGAAGACATCCCCTGAACACAATGGGTGGAAATCCTTGCTTCCCTTGCTCCCCAGTATCTGAGCACAGATGTGGTTGCTCGGGGGAGCGAGCGCAACCGAGGCCCCGTTTCCTCTCCACATGTTCCTTCCTCCACAGGACAATGACAGGCAGATCAGCAAGCCAGGTTACACTGGCAGAGCACGCAGAAAACCCATTCCCTCCAGCAGAGATGGGAAGAACATCCCAAGCCAGGGCTGCACTGCTGCTGCAGTGCAGAGCCTCAGCCCAGCTGCAGCCAGGCTTCCACAGAGCTCGTCTGGGTGTGCGCCAGCACTGCCACAGGGGCTGGGAGAAAAACAGCTACATGGAGGTCTCTTCATATGTTTTACAGCAAACAACACTGGTTTGAGAGAAAGCCAGAGAGGATGTGCTCTTTTGTGGGTTCCATCCTACTTTTTCCACCATTCAAAGGAATTATTTTGGTGCAGAATATCACAGGTTATCTTACTGCAGTGTTTGGGGGTTTGGGATGAGGGGGGAATATCTTTTGATTAATATTAACTATCTCACTAAACACTCTAATTTCAAGCAACACGTGAAATGAGACTAAAGTGCACTCTACCCTGAAATTTTCTCCAAGCTTTTTTTGACTTTTTGTTCAACAATTTACACCAAATTAAAACTACTTTGAATGGAAACGGTGATACTAAACAATAAAAAGACTAGAGTGAATCAAAACAACACAATCAACGTTCTAAAACTGCACCTTACATGCTCTTATAATAAAATTTCAAAACACAGTCCAAGTGTATGAAAACATAGTTAAATCCATCCTTTGCACTTGCAAATATCACTTGGTACCAACACTAGGTAAATAAGACATGGACATCGTATTTTGAATCTTATTCATCAGTCAGTACTTGCAAACTCTAAGATACGAGCCTGGAATCATCAGTGGTGATTGAACATTTTTCCTTAACCTGATTGCAGAGAATTTATAGGGAGAAATATCCATAACTTTGACACTCCCACTCTTGCCTTGTAGGACAAAGCTATTAAATTAAATCAGAGAAAGAATGGAATAAACTGGGAAATTAGCAAACCTATTTGTCAAGTCTTTGATACAAATCCAGAATGTACAATAGAAATAGTTCTACACATGCCTGTTTCATGAAAGCATGCACATCAAGATGTCTTTCTAAAGTTTCATTGATGGATCATTAATAGCTTGATTAATGGACAGCTAAATCATGGCCAGGAGGATTTCATTTGCTTGCCTGATCATGGCCCTCTTTTCACCTACTCACAGGAGGGTATATAATAGCTGGGGGTGCAATCTCAAAAGCCTGGAGTTGGTCTACATCAACTATTTCAAGTAAAAAAACATTTTAGAGAACATTTGGAGTTGTACAGAGTTGGATTGGGTAGCAATTTCTAACATAGGTGATGGGGTAGAATCTGAAGAATAGCATAGAGAGGCCAGGATCTGAAGGAGAATGTCTGAAGACACACCAGCTATCCCCTGGGTTTTGTTCTTCTAACTTTCCATTATTCTAATTATTTTGTTACTGAAGGACAAACTTTGAAATTCTAAATAAGAAAAACCCTATCTTTCAACAATTTATCAACACATATTGAAAGCTTGAGAGACTGTACTGTTATCTGGGTCATTGTGTTAGAAATACTTGAAAACACCCATTTTTTTTCTCCTGATTGAGGTTAAAGAGGCAAGTTTTTCAGGAAATGAAGTTATATGCTGACTGTTCTTGGCACCATAACTCTGTCAGTGTTTCCAAGGGGTTAAGTTTGAAAATGAGGGATTATGAAACTAAATGTATGTCTTGCACATGAAAACATTAATTATGATTTCTCAAATGAATACAGAAAAAGTCACACATCTTTTAAAGAACCATATGCTTCTGCTTTTAAAATGAAAACAAATTAAAATATCCACAGGAGCTTTTATAGTGATTAAAATCTGCCAACCAACAGAGCTAAGTAAGTTAATTAGCACCAAAGAAGCCTCAAGTGATCTGCAGATTTAGTCACAATTCCTTTGTCTTAAATTTAGATGACTAAGGTTACTTTGTACGTGGAAAAGATTTCTGTAGCATGGTACAAAATACAAAGAGAAAACTTGGAATGATTTTCACCTAATTTATTTTCTGCCATATTTCCTGTGCTTGTCTGGAGCACAGAGCCATCAGATAATAGCAGCCATTTTACAATCACCCATTTACCAAATGCAAATGCCCACGAGGTTACTCTTTAATCAAAGTCAAAAGGAAAGACCTGATAGGGTTAGATTCCCAATCATAGGCAAATCTTAAATGAACACAAAAAAAGTGCCCTTTTTGGTACCTTTGGGGCCTCAAACTGTTTGAAGCTCTTCATACTGCTTTAAAACTATCTTCAAAAATAGTATTACAACTTTTTACCCCAAAACTAGCAAGCTTTACTGAAAATAAACCCCTGACCTTTGCTAGGTGTTCCCTGACAGTGACCAAAAGCATATACACAACATCCAATCATAATATCACCAACAAGGAAAAAAAATTTTATTTTACTACTGCAAACAGGTCTGCAAAAATACTGAAAACAATTTTCTATGAATACTAGTAGAAATTTTAAATTAATCTCCATTGTATGTATGAGCATCTGTGTTTATTTTCCCTGAATAGTCTATTTACTGGCAGCACAATTCACTTAAACAGAATTCAATTCTTGCAAGCATTCACACCAAACCAAATTGAGAAAGGAGCTCTTCCAGTGAAGTAACAAAAATAATAAATCCAAAGGAATAAAAATTATTGGAAGTTAGTGAAACACCTCCTATGTGAAAACAGGATCTAGGACCATGCATCTGGGACAGAACATTCAGCCAGTTTTCCTATCCCAAATACTCACAATTGCTTGTTAACGATCTGATGAAATTATTTTATAAATTCTCCATTAAATACATTTGGGAAAAATTTCATCCATCAGCAATAGCTTGAGGACATGAAAAAAAAAGAGAAGAAATTAGTGAAATAATTACTACCACATTACAAATAAAGAATGAGTTTAGACAAGCACTTCAAATGACCAGTGGGCACAAATAAAGAACATTAATAACAGTTGTAGAAATGCAGTTTCTGTCCATTCTACAGGTGCAGAGAACCAAATGGTTTCTTTGCACACAGATCTTGATTTCTTCTAGTAATTTAGAAAAAAATTGTTTTCAGTAAACCTTCCACCCACCAAAGAAACAGGGGTGAAAGTGCCACTGCAGCCCAGTGCCCTCAGGGCTGTCCGTGAGCTGAAGCAGGCGAGGATGGAACCATCAGAGCTCCTGCCAGGCAAGCTCAAGATGTCTTACTTAAAACCAAGTTCAGCAGGCGGATATTCTCATCTCACACAAGAATCAAAATACTCTGGGCAAGTGTCATGTAAAATTTCAACAATTTTTGTAATTTTTCCTGCCTCCAAAATTCATCAACAACCTACTTCAACACCCTGACACAAACCCTGTTTTGCTTAACAAAATGGTATCATACCATCACACCCCAATTGGTAGAACAAGCTGTTTTTTCACTCACATTACTATAACACTACGAGGGAGGAACATATTTCTAATTTTACCAGTATCATTAAACTCCTTTTGCAGGGTTGATTTTGCATTTGTACAAGATCACCTTCTCCTTTATTGTAAATCAAGTGTTATCTGAGCAGTGTAACACCTCATAGTTCAGATGAAAGATCAAAGATAAGAGCAACATTCATGATTATCAAACCCAGTCAGGACAATTGCACTCTCACAATTATGTCATTAAATCTGTAGGGGAAAGTGACAAACTTACTGCTTGACTAACTCCTAGGCATTACTGATGGCACATTTGTTTTCAGCAAGAAAGTCTCAACAGCCCTTTGGGATAATGGCTTCATCTCCACCAAATATGATCTAAAGGTGGGGAGCTCTAAAATACTTCCACAATCCTTAGTGTGCTGCAAACTGGGTGAGTCGTGCACTCTTCATGGGCTATTATGAATATTATTTACTGAAAAAAACCTGAGGCATATAGTTGTGGAAGCACAGAGCATGGGAAAGAGTATAGCAAATGCAGAGTCTTATTTTCCTAAGCCAAGCCTGAGATGTTGGCTCAGAGAGAGGCACCTCCCTGTGAGAATGTGCCAAGTCCTTTAACCCCTGAGAATTAGGGATTTTAGTGTGGTTATCCACAAAAGGAAATGATAATGTGTTTGGAAAACCTGACTGTAATGGGAGTTTCCTTCATCTCAGTAAGATTTGAGTAAAGTAAACAGTCTGCTACTGTACTGGAAGTCATTAGTGTGTTTACAACTGACAGAATTCAAGTTGGTGCAATAAAGAAAATATCTCTATTGATGAATAGTTGTCTCATTTAATTTTTCGCCCCCAGCATATAGTTCGTGCAAAGAAATTATTAATTTATTTTAAATTAGAGGATCTGATATTGCTTGGAAAAACAGACAAATTTTGTGAAGCAGTAACTTTAAGCACCAGCTGCATTTAATTATACTTTTAGATTTACTTGATTTTGCTAAACTACTGATTTGATAAAGAGTAGGGAGAAACACAGGGATATAACATTTGCAACCTACTACATTTGATGCTTTTTTGAACAGGGTACAGCAGGGCAGACAAAGCTTTCTCAAGCACAGCAAAACAGCAAAACCTTGTAAAGACAAAGCTTCTAGTTTACATATTACTAGTAAATTTAAAAGAAAATATTCATGGGCAATAATTTGCATTACCATTCTAGAAAATACTGCTGTACTTTCAGGTCTCAAATAACCCTTCACAACCACCTGTGAATCACACACATCTAAACTATTTTCCTATATTGCCTTCAGCCATCAACATGAGCTAACCAGCAACAACATTCATATTAGATTCCAAATTAACAGGCATTGATGGAATTTTTCTGCTAATAACTAAGTCTCTTGCTGACATTGGGTACATTGGATAAAAGAAAGGGGTCCTGATGCATCCTCTCCCATAATGAGTGTTATCATTTTTTTTTTTTAAGATTTGCCTTCATAAATATGCATCACTTTTCTAATTAAGTAAAAGATCATAACTTTGTGCCGCAATATGTCTGTGCTGCAACGGTTTAACTCCTAAGCAGACACAATCCTGTGTACCAAACTCTAATTAAATAGAAAATATAAAACAAGTTGCAGGTATTTAGTTAAAAATTGGAGTAAGGCCCACCTGCAAGAATATGTAATGAGACTATAGAAAATTAGAGCTGCTATCAAGAGGGTAACATCATTAACATTTACTGAAGTGAATAACTTTTTTTCAGAATTGTCACTGTAAATTATCAAAAATCACTGTTGTCTACAAGTTTCATTTATGGATGCCACAAACTTTCACTACTTTATTTGGAAAATAACAAAGTAATGTATTTGTACAATTCCCTCCTCTGTTCTGAATTCAAGAACTGACACCCAATACAGACCTAAAACTATATATGTATATATATATATTTGCATATTTTTATATATATAATTTTATTATAAACTCCAGCCATCCATTCCCAAAGCCATGAAATTATACTTTCTTTATTTTGTGTTATTGGGCATTGCATGCTCTTTCAGCAGATTTTTTAGATGTAAATACTTTTTCAGTAGAAAAATTAAGGAGTAATTAATCTTGACTAACACTTTGAGTTTCTTCAGTATTTACAAAACATTGGCAAGTAGCTCAGTCCTCTACAAGACTGACTCCCCAAGGACTTTTTGCTATAATTTAGTTGCCAAAAAATAAAATCAAATGCTGCATGGCAAGTAGAATAGCAAACCAAACTGCAATTTCAGGTACCTTCTTTTGGGCACATGGAAGAGAGCCATTCCTATTAGAATAAATAATGCAGTGAATTTCTTCTAAAGATCACAGAAATGCAGCAAGGCACAGCTGGAGGGGAAAGGTGAAGAGAGGATCTAATTTAACTGCTGCTTTGAATTAGTATCCTTGCAGATATCCATCTAATCAATTTTTAAACACTTCCAAGGAAAGTTATTTTGCAGTCTCCTAAGGAGACAGGAATACAGTTTACTTCTTGATCTACAAAACTTGCATTCTTAATTTGTTACTTAAATCTCCCTTGCTGCAATTAAGCAACTTAGCTTTTGTCCTGCCCTTGGTGAGAATATTTCTCTCCTTACGACAATATTTTTCAGACTTTTCAAACCCTGCTTTTATCTCTAAATTCAACCAAACAGCTCCTCAAACCCTCATAAGTCACATTTTCTAAACATTTCTGTCATTCTCTTGCAGTTCCTTGGACTCTTTCCTCTTGCTCTGCACTCCCTCACAGGCAGTGCCCATAGTCAGGCCACCTCTCCACCTGCACATCCTGGCAGGACCAGAGGGAGACGATTGCTGCCCATGATTTACACACACTGACCTTGCTAATTCCATACTCTTTTCTTCTGCATTGCTGTCTAACCAGTTGCTCCCTTTTTTTTTTTTTAATTTTAGGTTTTTAGTCATAGTGCAGGACTTTGCTGTTGTCTTCCTCGGTGTCATCTTGGCCTGAGGCCACATCATCAGTTACCAAACTCTGGTCTCCATCCTGCCAGTTCCCCTCCCTCAGCCTGGCATCACCTGCAGGGTTTTCCTAACCCCTCTTAAAATGTCTGAAATTTATGGGGAGTACAAATAGACCTGGAAGCCAATTAATCCCTTCTGGGAAAACAGATAATATTATCTCCCCTTTGGTAAATTTCATTGATAACTATTACGAAGAACTTCTCAGCCAAGTGTTAACTCCCTCCATCGCAAGTTTGCTGATCTACTGCCCTTTGAACTACAGACCACTAATCCTGAATAACACAGTAAACCACTTCCTGCCCAGCCACGAGTAATTCCATGTAAAGTTTATGAGATGAAGCTCATGAAGAATCACAGTTGGACAACAGACAAGTAGAGCTCTGGTTTACTATTTCTTGCTGTTCATATGTCCAAGAGCTGCATTTGCACTCTGGTTGGTTGGGGTGCCATCCCCCATCTGCAAGAGAGATGGTCACCACCATTCAGAAATACTGTCATAGTTCTTTATATAATCTGGAATTAACCAACTCAAAAGGCTTTCACTGCATAACACTAGTGATTGTTTTATTTACTGCTCTTTTTAATGGGCTATTTGCAATGTGTTGTCTTCCCCACTATCCCCAGTGATTACATGCAGTACCTGATCACTTTTTAGTAGAAAGAAGCCATTAGATGCTTCAGCCTCAGAAACTCCAATGAGACTGAGCCGAGCTTTCACAAACCTGAAGCAAGGATTTGTGAGATTTTTAACAACTCTAAAGGCTTACATTACTTGTACATATTAACCTTAACTCTCTAGACCAAGTCTCAAATCTGTAAATCAAATGGAAAAACAGGTTTTATCTTATTATTTTAATCAGGTTTTTGCCCTTAAAATATACAATCTTAAATACTCATTATTATGGTAGTCTACATTTTCCTCAAAAGTTTCAGTTCTATAGGTAAGATAATAACATCCTTTCACAAGCATACTTCAAGCTGAGACTTTTAAAGTTTCCTACTATTGAAAGACATATTTGTATTTAACAGTTATAAAAATATCGATTTCTTCAGAGAGGGACCCCAAGGAAACCACACACACTGTTATGCATTAATTTTAATCTAAGGTAGCATAGAAGTACAATATTGAACAATTTTGGCAGAGTTGTGTCATGGCTGAGTTATTTACTGCAAACAATCTAGCAAATACAGACGTATTTCCCTGTCTGCCCTCCACTCACACTGAAGATGTGGTTACATAATAATGGGAGCAGAAGAAGAACATGACCAACATGGCAATAAGTTATTTAACTGCTATCTCTGTGGTGCTCTAAGCCTTCCCCAAACAATAAATAACAAACAAGAAAATATTAGAACATATATAACAGTAACTCTTATATTTAGCTATTTTAAATGCTGGAATCAGAATTAGGGTTCAAGCATCAGCTTTTTCATAAATCCTACTGAAGTGTTGCAGTTTATCCAGATTATTTTATTTCAACTCTGCCTCTTACTAGAGCAGTCAGATTCTACTTTTGGTTCACTATAAAGAGCATTGTGAGAGAGTTTGTGCTTTTTTTGCTGTGCTTGTACTTAGCTTTGTGATTTCTTCTTACTCATTCTAAAAGTTATGAAGGTACTGAGGATGGAGAGCGAGATACAAACACAGAAGATTTTCTTTTAGAATGTGTCTTTGCACATGCAGTCACTGCTATAAACACCAATCTGACAGGTATCATTAATGATAAGGAAGCTGAATTATAAAAAGCTTCTAGCAAACATTTTGTCTCAGAGGCCACCCTTTCCAAAATACTATAGTTTTGGGTAAGCAGTTAGCTAGAAACTAATTGGGATGTGCTTGTTGTGCTCAAAATAAATGCTAAAGGTAAGACTGTATCACCCCACTAACTGAGTTGACTAAAACGCAGTAAGGTGGAAGGCATTGGAACCAATTTCTCTGCCCAGCCAGGCTGTAGATCACTGCAGTGAGTGGCAAATGATGGTGTCACTGTGGGGTACAACAGAAGGAGGCAGAAACCCCTGTGCCCTGCATATCTCATAGAAGAGATTGCTAAATCAGAAATGAGTTCTCTGCAATTCATCTGTTAAATTTGTAGCCAAGAAGCATTTTCCTTGTGGAAAAACAAAAGCATTGAAAGCAGAAGCATAACTGTGATAAAATATTTGCTCCTGTAAGTAGCTTCTTTTGGTAGATATTTCTGGAATTTAGTAACAGAATCAAAATGGATTCTGGGCAAATGCAAAAGGCAAATTCTAATAAGGGAACTGAATCTACATCTCTTCAATTTTACACAATCATTCACATGGACAAATAAGGCCTATACCTCACCATTAACAGTCTATTGACTATGTAAAGGTTCAGTTTTTGTTCAGTGGGTGTAATCTCTGTTTAGAAGTGAAGTCTTTAGATAGGAAATCAGAAATACAGCTGTAGAAATGGCATTTTGAGTGGCAGAGAAGAACACAAAACTGTAGCATCAATCAATCATGAATAGGAGCAGGGAGATCTGCACTATCCAGCCTGGGGCCTTCCATCATTAGCTTCTCACACTGGAGGGTGGTACATTTCAAACACAGCATGCATACAGAAGTAGAGAGACACCAGAAGACAGAGAAAGAGTCAGAAACCCTTGTACGAGCCTTGGTCTATACCTTAAAAGAAAACACACATTTAAGGAAAGATAACATAGATAAAACTCAGCATGGTCCAAAATAATTGTTGTTTCAGTAATACATTTATGAAACAAAGATAATAGATTCTGAGGAAAAGAATATCAAGCTCTAAAAAGAATGGACTGCAAATGTAGATGAGCACACTAGAATTGAAAATTAACTTCCTTACTTTTCCTCAGTAGCAAAGCACCTAACATGCTGCATCAACTGACACATCTAATGGTGTCACCATGTCACCAAAAACACAAAGTTATCATCACTTTAGTAGATCTAAGAACTCTAAACCAAGAACTTCAAAGTACTTCCCATTCTGCTTTGGATCTCACTATCATACAAAAACATTGAAGCATGTTTATATCTGGGAATTTAAGTTTGTCTGTCTTCTCACCAACCAGAACCTATTTGGAGAGCTTCTGACCATGACTCATTTCTCAAATGTACATAATGGGTCAGTTTGAGCAAGAGCTGGGGCATCCTGTTCCTGATTACAAAAATAAAGGGGCCAATTTAAGTCCCCTTTTTTTTTCTTTAAAGTGATTGCTGTACAAGTGAAAGATGTCAAAATGACGGCTCCATAAGATAAACTTCACCACATTCACCATTAATCACAGGGTGGAAACAGTTCAGCACAAAAGTCAGCAGAGCAGGCTACAGAAGCAGCTGGGGCAGTTCATTTGCTACTGTTCAGTCACTGCATCTGAGCCAGCAGTAATTCCCCAAGCAATTGCTTTCCTTGCTTTGTCTCCTCAGCTGATATTCCAGCACATGCAAACCGTGGCTGGGTTTGGTTGTTGGTTGCTTTGCTTTGTTTCCCAAAGGTGGAAAGACATTTCACTAATGCAAACATATGGTATACGTAGCCCCAAAATTATAAGCCATTTCATGTACCTTAATCAGATAACAACCCATAATATTTGCATGATTTTGTGTTAAAATCCTTATTGCACACCTATTTCCAGCTCTTGAACTGATTTCAAGGCAGTGTTTCTAGGTTAGTGTGCCAAACCAGCTTGCAATCAGTAATAGATTCATAAACTGAACTTCAACAATGCTCATGTTATTAAAATGGGTTTGTGATGGAAAGAGGAGTTTTCTGAATTATTCACCTTTCATGGATTTCTCTGTAACAAATTAGCATTGAAATTTCAACCTACTTTTTAGCATCCCAAATGACAGAAGTTTGGAGAGATACTGAAAGACTCAGCTCAGAAAGAAGTCTTATGATCTGATAACAAACAGGAAATCTACAACTAAATGGGATGCAAAACAGCAATAATTCTGCTGAAGAAAATACATGAAGCAAAATGTTAGATCACAATCCATAGCAAATTTGTCTAAATGATGAGCAGTTCCAGACCAATAGCCTCAGGCTTCAAAATTCTTTCTGCTCAAAAAAGTGAAAAGAGGCAAACAAAAACGGAAAGAAAAAAAAGCTGGAAAAATGGAAAGAAACATGCCATTAAAAGCATCTGAATGTTAATGCCTCCTAAGAACGGAAGTCTAGAAAACCAGATTGATATTATCAAAGAAGAATCATGACAGAGGAGCTGAAAAGCAATAGAATTTCTCTGTCTGGACCCAATAGTTACCCTAAACAAAAAATCTGCTTTCCAGTAATTGGGAAATGTTTACAAAGCTTTGGCCAGATCCACAGGTAACAGCAAAAGTATTTATTTCTTAATATCAGAAAACAGAAACACAGAAACCTAAAGCATCTTGCCTGGTGAGATGCCATAAGTACAAGATACTGGATGACATTATTTAGATTTCAAGAAAGACAGCACCTTGTCTGTGTCTTAAACCCAAATCACAGGCAGATGGGATACAGGAGCTGCTTATTCGTGATGTGGGAGCTGTCAAGGGCAGTGAGAGAGGCAGTCAGAGCTCACCAGAGAGAGCTGGAACCTCGGACACACAGGGAGAACAGGGGCTGGAGGGAAGGGAATTCCGAATGCAACACAGCCTGCCAAGGGGCTTAGACTGCAGAAGGGCTAAAGGTTTGTAATATCCCCCAACAGAACACAGCAGTGATAACAATAACTTAGCTGAACTTCACTGGTCTCAATGATGCCCTAACTGCATTGTCTGTCTATTTATCTGCTTTTCCTCACCATCTAAAAGGCACCTTGCTCACCTGAACACAGAAAGGGTGAGTTTTAGCCAGACTTCCTCTCTGTTACATATAAAGGGATCCCTGCCAGCATTAGCCCAAACTCCTGTTTCATATTCTCCCATCCCTCTTGCCAAAACATACAATAGTGTTTTGTCTACTCAGTTTTCATTTTTACCTAATAACAGCTGCATTTCAAGGATGCTTCACAAATACATTCTTGGCCTGTGAAGCCCTTTGAACAAAATTCCCTGTATAGATGTACAATATGCCACAAGTATTGTCAAGGCAACACAGGTTCAGAGAAACACAGCAGTTGCTAGGAAACACCAGAGCAAAGAGAGATGGGGAGTTGTTTACTGACATATATTTGAAACATTAATTATTGTTATTTGGGGTTTTGAATCTCAAACCATACCTATCTATTTCTTGTTAATAATTCTAATTTGAATTCTGTTACTGAAAGAATCCAGGTGTATCTCAGCGTCACTGAATATAATTCCCCTAAGCTCTAGGACCATAAATAGGCTAAAAATCCTGGACTTGTGTAGAATCTGTTGATGGTTTTGGAACATTTTTTAGGAGAACTGGTCTCACCATGCTTGTACCTTGATCTACCATGATCAACACCATCCCAGAAAACTGACTAAGCTGCAGGAATTTATTTCCATTCTACATGGACTCCAGCAGAATTTTTATCAAGCCATTGGAGACAGATGTTTAAAAACAACACAAAAAACTTTTCATTTACTTTCAGGCAGGGAAATTATTTACATAGTTGTTTGAACAAAGCACATAGAGGAAATCAACATTCCTGAAACTTTTGCAAGCAATAAGCAGCACAAAAGACAAGCCATATAATGTTATATAAGCTAGTCAGGTTAGCAAAATATGTCAGAGCGAACACTCTCATTCTCTGAATTTATTGCAAAATAGAAACAATTTCCTCAGTGTAACTAAGACAAACAGTAAATGAGATTTAAGTGCCAAGAACAGAAAAAAATAAAGAAAATACAAATTTTTATAAGTGCAGTCATTCAGTCATACATTATAGGCAACAACAGGAAAAAGCATGCTAGAAAAACTTTGCTAAGGTTGCCAAGTCAAACAGTAGGACCACAGAACATTATACAGAACAAAACAAAATCCTACAGCCTTTCCATCTAAGTTTTTAATAGACATATACCATGATAGTATCTACATGGAATAAAGGCTGAGGAAACCCATTTTTCCAAGAGAGCATTAACGCCTTATGATGTTTTATTTCTTCACGAATTTCTTTCTCCAAAAAGGTAAAAATCCAAGATTTCATAAAATAGTCATGCTCACAAAGGAGAGCTATCCTACACTTAAATGAACCAAAGAACCCAGAGAAAAAAGTGCTACAGTAACTACAAAGTTTGAATAACATACTTGTCAAAGAAACGGAAGTTGTAAAAGCTATTAAGCTATAAAAGTAACATTAAAATGGAAAGTCTCAATTTATCAACGCTTGACACTGCAAATGTAATAATAAGTATAATACAGCCTTCACACTTGGAACAAATAGAAAAAGTCCCAGAAATGTTAACATGTCACACTATACTGAAATCAGAGGCAGCAGCAGTTTGTTAAAAATTTTGATAACTTACTCGCATTGTAAAACTCCATAGAAACAAATCAATTTCAACAACCTCTCATTCAATACAAAATAAAAAAAGAGAAAATCCACAGGAGGCATTTCAGTAAGATGACATTTCTTTCTCCAAAGTTCATTTTTAGACTGCAATTTATATCGAAGAAAGAAAAGCAAACACCCAACTGTGAATAAGCCTTTCTGATTTTGATTAAGAACAGAGCGTTTTGTCTGACAAAGGCAGCTGTAGCTGCTGTCATTCTTTCTAGGGGATAAAAAATATCACTTAGCTGGACTCACTGATGGCCTCAAATAGGTTGGGATAGTGTAGGGCTCATTTGGAGTTTCACAAGCCCAATACATTTATTTTCCCCATTCCAGAGCCTCAGGGCTTCCTGGGCTCACCAAGCACAGGGTGTGAAGCCCAGCACCTGTACTTGCACCTGGAAAATGCACCAGAAATAGAAAGCCAACCCTCTTCTAACCACAATATAGAGGCCTGCTACAAAGTACACTGACACCACTCTAGGAAACAGCCACTCGAATGTGTTATCACAAGAAAGAGCCTGTATTTCTGCTACTGAATTTATTATCAGAAATAGCTGAAATGAAAACAAAACAATGTACAAATATATCCATAACAATCATCACAAGCTGAGAAATTGTCCTTCAGTAAGTACACAGAGAATCAATTTGAAAAACCCTTCTTGGCAAGTTTTGAGGTTTTGATGTCATCATGAGTAGAATTACATTAAGAGAATTGTCATGAACCCAATTATTATTCCATTCCATGTGCATTTTCAGCAGCAAATTAAAATGAAAAAATACAAATTTTCCATCGTCCATTTTTTCATAGGCTTGATTCTTCCTCATTATTTTGTTATTATTTGTATATAGAAATTGTACACTGAAAATGTTGCTTTTAGTATGACTGGTCATAAAAAGTGGGTACAAATAATAGGATCCTAAATAGAAGGAGAAGGATTCATTATATCTGCTGGGGACAGATAGGCATTCATGAACAGACTTGTAAAGTGCAGATGAGTTCCAAGGAGCATGATCTGTAAATCACCCTGGTGGTTTGGGAGACAAGTCTGCTGAATCATCCAAATAACTAATTTTAAAAAGTAAGTGCTCTTAATCCAGTAGTGATCTATTTGAGTTCATAGGGTAAAATCAGGATAATTTTAATGCCCCACAAAGTTCTATAAAGGAAAAATAGAAATAGAGAGATCTATAAAATTTACTTCTCCCACTTACAGTCATTACCCAGACAATAAACTGGCACATCAGCTAAGAACAAATGTGTCCTACTGTGAACCAATTCAAATTTCCACACCAGAGCACCAGCCAAACTCGGGGAAAGAAATGAGTGATTTTGGTCTGCTCTCAAATAGCAAAAGTTCTCTGCTCAAGACAGGAACATGGAGAGGCTTCTAGTCAAGAATGCAGCTGAAAACATAGTGTAAAGCTTAGGAAAGTACCTGCATTTTGGAACTCTTCCCCAAATAAATCTGCATACTTATTAAGATATTTAAACACCTGAAAATTTTCATCATTACTCACCTTCTTAGTAAAAGAATATAAATCAAGGGGATTTCAGAGTTTAAAATGTGCCAAGGCAGTAACAGTGTTTAGGGATCAACTTTCTCCTTTTGCCTCAAAAATTATTTATAACAATTCTAGTAGCCTTAATTTGAATCTTAAAAAAACTACATAGGAATATGGTATGTTTTTATCAGAGACTGACAATAGGACATGGATGTAATTTGTGAGTGTATGATGGGCAGTAAGTGGGAACTAAAACACAACAATAGAAATCTAATAAAAATTAAATACAGAGGTAACTGAACTCATGAGCTATGCGTTAGAGGATGTTGTAGACATTCTCCAGAAATTACGGTCACATGCTATTCAAAGACCACTTACTGATACCTAATAACACACAAGCAGAAGTATTTTTTCCCTTTTGTCTATTTATCTTTGTATCACCCAGCAAAAGCGAATATACCAAGATAGATGGTACAGCAGCTGTCAGTTTAGTGACAATTGCTTCAAAAATATGAATCCTTCAGTGTCCATTATTATCTCCCTAGCAACTTCCTTACAGCTATAATTTACTGATAGGAGATATATGGAAGCAATATATTATCACGTCTCCATCGGTGGTGTAGCTTTAAAAATATTTTCTTCCTGAGATCATCAAGAGGATTTCAGTTTCCCCCAAACATTTCACAGCAGGCAGAGCTGTAAAATTTGTACTATATATCACCTGCAATTTGATCATTTGATCATCTGTGTCAGCCAGCATCAACTCTACTCCAGCACTCACTCCTGCAATGCAGCTCCAGTCTGTGCTGCAGCTGCCTGAGCTGGCCAGGATCGATGGAGATCCCCCAAGAATTCATTACACAATAACTGCCCTACAAGTCAGAGAGCTGACAAACAAGTCAATGAAACCCACGGCTGCTCACAGATCACCCGTGGGTTCCTTGCAAGTTCAACATTCATTGCAACCTTACCAGAGCTCAGCATTTCTCAAATCAGACAAAAATATCTTATCAAATGTAACAATGTCAATAAGAAGGCTGGATCAGAAATGCAGCCTTCACAGACAGAAATATGTGCTTCATATTTATGAATATTATGTTTGAGCTCTTAACTACTACAACTCTTGAACTGGAATCATCATTGGAATTGTGATGGACCACTTGAGTCAGAATTCTGATTTTGCCAGGAACTGCAGTCATTGCCATGCAGGCTTACAGAAACTGTTTCCAACCACTCAGCTAATTGTTTGGTGCCAAATACAGTTTGTCTAGATCAACAATAGTGTGCAGATTTAAAAAAATACTGCTTGTCTTGGCTCTCATAAGGATTCATAGAGTTGCCCACCATTCAGATTGTGCATTTGGTACTCTCATATTAGTGCTCTGTTGAAACAGAAAGGCAGGCACAGAAAATCTGAGCTGACTACCTGAAACCAGACTAGAGTTCTAGCAAAGCAAAAAAATAAAACAAGTGCACAGAAGAGAAGACTATATGGTTATCTGTGGTTCCTTTTATCAGGAGTATCCAGTAATCATTCATTCCTTCTGCCCTCTGGCCCTCTGTGCTTGTTCTTTGCATAACACCATTATGGGAAATCTAACTGCAGATTTCTGAAAAAATCCAGATACTGAGCCCTACAGTCACATACTGTATTGGGCTAATACTGAATTCAAATCTCAAAATTAGAACAAAATTTCAGAGACTAGCTTCAACACTCACACTTGCTGCCATTATATTTCACGGCAGTCACCTCTCTTGGAGTGTTTTTCTTCCATCTCACTGCAGCACTAACTTAGGCTACTCGAGGCTAAAGCTTTCTAACTTACAAAGGTAAAAAACCCAACAAACAAATGGTATCTGCAGAGGGATTTGCTGAACAGAAGATGCAGAAGAAGAGGATTTGTTATTTCTATTTTGTAAATGTGCTAATTCAGAGAGCAAGTAACATTAAAGCACCAACCTCTTCCAGGTCTGACAAGTCCACACCATGCTCTGAAAGAGCATCTACCACACTCTGTTCTGATAGCAAGTGATTCTTACTCTTTTTCTCATTAAGGCTCTTCAAATAAAATAATCTCTGGCTTCTTAAACTCACATTGGCCAGGATGAACATAATGTCTGTCACCAATCTTGGCTTTCAGGCTTTATTAGTCACACATTTAATCTTCTGTCCAAGGCTTCAGCTAGTGACCTTGTTCTATCATTTTATGTGTCAGACATGATATGCAGCTATGAAGAATGATCACTGTAGCTATTTTTCAGGAGGCTCTTTATTTAACATACAACTAAATTCTCAGTTCAACATCTAAACGAGGTGTGTGTTTGCAGGATGAACTAACAGCTCAGGAAGGAGCATTATGGACTGCTACACAAATAAATTCATGCTCCAAGTCATCTGTTTACCTATTCAAATTATTGAGGCATTTCAGGTCAGCCCAAAAAGATTTTGAGAAGACAAACAGGCACTCATCTTGGCAAAATAACTAACTTCTTATCAAAATCCTAACAAAGACTAAACATAAAATCTTTCTTAAGTAGACCAAGCTGAAGCCCTAAGATGTGTAAACACCACATACATTTGTAAAGTTCTATTTCACTTCCACAGTGAGCAATTCCTTGTACATTTAGTATCTTGAGCTGCTACTCAGGGCCAGGAGGGGCAGGAAATGTTTGCAGAACAGCTGTGGGGGAACAATCAGAGGAAGAAGTGGCGTGCGGGTGTCAACCCTGCGGGACATCCCTTTTGTGTCACACCTTCCTTGGGGTCCAAAGGACATGGGAGGAGGCAAGGGAAAGACTCTGAATGCAAGGACAACTTGTGCATTCCTTCAAAGATCACTATGCCTTACAGACTTGGGCAAATGAGCAGTGGGTCTCCACCCTGGCCTTTGCCTGAGCCTATTCTGAGCCTGCCTGTAAAAGGTTTCAGATGTGAACAGAGCAGTTTTGTCTCCTAGGGAGGGAGAAGGAGATACAGCCAGTAGATTGAACCAGTTTGTTTGATGGCTTGTATTGGCCTAAGCCTCCTGTCAGCTCAGGGAAAGATTTTTTCCTGCAGTGTGTACTACTGTTGCCTCCAAGTCTGCTCATCCTCATGTTCAGAGGCAGGCCCTTTTCCATGCAGATGACCAGCACAGATGCATGAGAGAGTGTGAAAGGGAACTTTTAGGTGACAAGAAGCTTTGCTGGCACAAGCAGAGAGGGATCAGAACCTGCACAGCACTGTCTTAACTGCCAACAAGCAATATTATACAAACAGGTATTCTCATCTGTGGCCTTCAGGATGTTTTATAATATTTTTAGCCATCATGATTCCTAGGTGACAGATGCTTAAACAATCTTAGAAAAGTTACCTGGCATTTTGCAGATAGTTGCCATGCCTTTAGCATTGCTTTCATATACATCTTGGAGGCACCTATTAAATAAAAATTGGGGTGAGATGAAGCTAAGTAAGCTGTCTGATGACATCCTCAGACATTTTACTTTATGATAGCAATATTCAAGCAAAAAGGCAGCTCTCCACTTATTTCAGCAGCTGATGACTTCTTAGACCCTAAAATTGTTCTTGATAGAAATACAAATGATAGTGCAAAGACAGGAAATGTTTTAGACATAAGTGCAGACACAGCCACAGAAATCACTGAAGAGTAAAAATTGATTCCATTTGCTAAGAAAAAGCAAACACTTTGAAAAGATGAGACTGGGTTATTCCATTAGAAAGCTGATGAAGTTTAAAGCCCTGCAGTGGCATTCAGATTAGGCCTATGAAGAGCTCGTTCTGACAGAAACATGCTGACTAAGAAAAATCCCCTTCTATATTTAAAAATTGTAGCAGATGGTGCTAGCAGTAGGATGCTGCATCAAGTTGCTGTGACTGTGGGCACTGTCATCTATCACTGAAAGTCTCAAAATGCCATCACTCTACTGCAGGTCTCAACCTGAACTCTGCAAAATGCTGCAGGTACTAACATGATTTATTTGGTACCAGTGCCCTGGGGTCAGGCTTCTCTGGAAAAGCTTCAAAACTTACATTCCTATGGCTTAGGAGGACTTGGGATGTTTTTAAAATAGTCAGGATATTGGAGATGTGTACCCTGAATTCAAAACAAGGTATTCAAATACCTCAAGTAAAAATGTTGCCCCAGTTCCAGCATAAAGCCCAGAGCTTTTGGAAACCTTGTGCATCTGTACACAGCACAACACAGGGACATTCGGGCCCGCTAGGATGCCAGAAGGGGGCTGAGCTGGAACCTGGCACAGAGGGGACAGCTCATGTCTGTGAATGATGACTGAGAGGTGGCATCTTCAGCCTGCCTGGAAGCCATGTGTGGGCTCAGGGACCCTTCTCTGAATAGGAGGCTGCCAAAAAACTCATCCTCAAGCTGAAAAACGTATTGCCCCCATCCCTCCTCCTCCTCCTCCATGCAGAGGAGGCGCAGGGGAGCAGCCGCTCTGTCCTCCCACGCCACTCCGCTGCTGGAGCAGCCCTGCCCATCCCAGCTGGGATGAAGCACGGCCAGGGGAGCAGCCTCCCCTCTCCTGGGGCTCTGAACATGCTCACACCCAGGGCAAAGCTAAACAACAGCCATCCCCAGCTGCTCCTCGGGGTCACCGCTGCCCCTGGGCTGCGTGTGCGGTCAGCAGAGCAGGACGGGGCAGAGCAGTGGAGAAATTCCCTCGCAGCCTTCTGAAAAACCCACGGGATTTTTTATGAGTTATTAAGCACACAGCCCTGCTGGGCGATGATTTTGGAATTATAAAGGTATTCGCTACAGGAATTTTCTATTCTTTTTCTCTCTTGCCATGGCAACCAGGGTATGGAAGTACTTCAGAGGAAGGCAGTGCCTGACAGTATACAATGTGTTTGCAGCGCTTCTTTTTCATAACGAGTTAAGCATTTTTAAAGCTGTCTTGGAAAAACTGGTTCTATAAAACAAAACCTATGCAGCACGATATTTTCCTGCCTGTTTTAATAAAAGGATGTGGATATAGTCTGCACTTCATAGAATTACGAGTCCAGAATTCTAACAAATGGCAATGGCTGCAAAACAGGACCTAATTTGTTTTTTTACAGTTAGAAAGCACACTTAAAAGAGCTGGCAAAAAGGGGAGAAAAAAAAGAAAAAAGCAAATAAAATTTGTCTTTTAAAGACCAATCTGTAAGGATTTGTGGAAATGCATTAATTTAGATTTCCTTTTTTTTCTTTGTCAGTTCTCAAAATTCAGGATCCTGCTTCTGCATATCTTATATGCATGTCAGTAGCTGATGTCTTTTGTCAGTTGTAAAAGACAGCAAAGAAATAGAGAAGTAAATTAACATAACTAAAATAATACATGATTATAGAGGGAAGGAATTGATAGCTGAAGAACTGCTTTATCCCAAGACAGTAGCATTTATCCCAATCACAGTGAAGCAGCATATTTTCTCATTCCTAAGATAGCTAGAATTACTACTGTGCCACTAGAAATTTTATATACCTGTTGGGATCCTGACATAATCAGTAGACATGCAATAGTAATGATGAACTTCTTCAATTAAACAACAATTCTTTAAAAGAATTGTCAGAAATCAGACTGATCTCCATATAAAAACAGCACTTCATTAGCAGGAACTGTCTTGCCTTCCTCTTGTTATCCTTGTTGAGGCAACTAGAATTGTCTCCCTAATACTTATTCAAACACAGAAAAATTACTTGCCTTAGGTAATATCTGATGATGGCAATTTCAGCCAGTTAGTTAGAGCAACAAAATTATTTATGTATACAGGCTTTTTATCCATTTCCTCTCATACTGTAGAGCACAGAAAACAGGAAGAATCAAACATCTTTCCCCATTTTCAGAAGTCCAAAACCCACAACAGTCAACAAAGAAACTCCAAACTGTCTTCAGCAAACTGGAGAATAAGATCGAGTACATCTCTGCTCTCATCCTTCTTTAAGTATTCTTTGCATGAAAAAAAAGGAAAGTGAAACAAATAAAGCTCTTAAGAACTGTCTGAAAACAGCTTTTAGGCTTTCTAAGCAGTGTGACAGAAAATCAGGTAAAGAATTTTATTCTCAGATATTAGTAAATGGAATTTCCAAGAATGAAAAATAATGAATGTTTCCACTAATGAACACTCCCAAACACTTGTATTGATTCTGGTATCCATTTACTGAAGAACAACAGCCATCTACTCTCACCCAAATTAAAAACCAGAAGGAAGGAAGAAAACAAAAATCTCAACCATACAAATTATTACAGAATTTTTAGCTACCATTAGTTAAATATTATTTAGCTGGTATATAATATCCAAAATTTATTTTATTATCCTATTGGATAATAGGATAATAAAATAAACTGATAGACAATTGAAATCTGGTGGCAGGGGGGAAGTCACACTCTTTTTCAAAGTATTGAAGGTTTCTAGGACACTGATTTTATGAAATGAATTACCATGTTCCAAACTGAGATTCTGCCCTTTCCAAATGAGTTTTGGAAAGTGTTCAAAGGCATCTCATAATTTTGTTATTGCCCATTGGAGAACAAATGCAACTTTGCAATCCAACCCCAATATCTTATTTCAATATTGTAAAAACCATTTATTATTGCCTACTGCTCGACCAAGTTAATTTACTTTTCTTTTCCTTTTTCTTTTTTTATATGCTTTATTAGTAGTCCATAATGCACAATAGGAAGGAGGCTTATTTCTTCTGAAGAACAGCATTTCCATGGCAATACACGTCACGCACAGCAACAATCTCTTATCTTTTCCCAACACCTACGACTGCTGGAGCTTAGCTTAATGTTATATAATAAAACACAGTACAAAGAACACAATCTCAGTGGAGACTTTAGTGCTTCCCTCATGTACCTTAGATATTCTTGGTTTTATAAGAGCCTTTAGGTCATAATGTTTCTTAAGCAACTAGAAGCTCTAATTAGAAGCAGGTGCACACAATTTTGGCTCACATTTCCCAAGACAAACTCACCTGGATAGACTCTTAATGAAGTAACAGAGTGGATGACAACAGCTACAAGACCAGATGTTTGCTCTTGCTTCTTTTGCAAAAAAATTCTGATGCAAAAATTTTACTGTTGCGAAACCATTAAAATTGCTGGATTTGATTTTTTGCTTTGTTTGAGGCAGTGTGGGGCTGTTGTTTGTTTTGATTCTGGGTGGGGTTTTCTTAAGTTCACAGTGGTTGCAAAGCAAAGGCACAGAGTAGGCCATACTGTACCACTGTTTGCTGGTACCTATATAAATGTCATTGCATCAGTAGAGATAATGTCAATAAACTCACCTTTAATCTGACATACCAAGCAGATCTGTGCTGATCTGACATACCAGCAGATCTGCTGATCTGTCTCCAAAACATGCAACTGTCCAAGTGAATTAAACCTATTGCATCTGAGCATCCAAAGTTAACACTGAAATAATAATTCTGGTCAAACTCCATAGATGGAGATGAGAAGATGGTATAGAGGGTTCACATGTGATTGTTACTCTGAAAAAATGAAGATAAATAAGAATGGAATATTTACATCATGATTAGTCTCTCTTTTAGAGGGGTGGGCCTAAAATTTTTACCAATGCAAACCTTTCAGCCTTAATACCAGCACAGCAGCCATAGTTGGCAATATTTTGTCCTAATTCCCATGTCCACAAGGCAAAATAACCAATTACTAGGGAAGGGTTGAAGTTTTTTTCTTGTGCTGTTGCTGTTAAACTCAGAGCCAGTTATCACTGTACCAGAAAGACAGCATGACTGACATAAAAATGAAGATATTTTGACATGCAAACTGATTATTTTATTTCTAACCCTCACTGATAATTATCCAACTTTCAATCTGATCCAGCTAAGTGGGAACACAAAAGCCTATTATAAACTCAAGCATATGGCACTGATCAAAGGAATTTAACTTTCTTTTCCAGGCTAAAATTACTTTCTTTAGTTAAACCAAAAACCAGCATTGATCTGCTGCTTTCCTCTTCATGTTTCACTTCAGCAAGATAACAGGAACTCAACTGCATTGTCAACAATGGACATTATCTTCAAGAGGAGTGACTTCAGTCCTGCTACTCATTT
>WEZZ01021674.1:54698-68774 GCA_013400585.1 Chloropsis cyanopogon | reverse complement strand
AATAAAAATCACAGGAAGCATAAAAAGTAGTACATGCAATTAAAAAATATCTTAGAATTCCATACTTTAAAACACTGTAAAGATTAAGTACTATGATTTTTGTAAATATTTTACTCCCGACTGGAGTGAATCACTTGAGTATATTAATCTGATATACAAGAAATTAGGAAAAGATGGAAATTTCTAGCAGATCAAAAACACAGGGGGAAATGACCTGTCAGGAATTAACTAACTTTTACATATTTGTTAAATTATATTTTTTTTGGAATATAAAAATAAATTAATTGAAAAGCTTTATACTATATATGTAACATGTCTCATGATTCAGAAGCTTTTTAAAAAATTTGTTTATTTATTTATGCATTATAAACAAGACTTGGTAAGAGCCAGGGTGCTTATTAGATCACCAGCAAACTCTAAATATAACCCAGATCTTATTTTAAATTTATGGCATTACTGCTAGACATTTCCAGAGTAAATGCCTGCAAATTACAAACAGGTTGTGCCTTCGTAATTCAGACAGACACTCACTGGGGGCCACTGAACTAATTTTCATTTACAGGTAATAAATACATGAACCCAGGATCTTCAAATCTTGTAGTCTATTATCTAGACATTAAATATCTGTTCCTCCACATCTCTGTTGCTTGCTTACATTTCATGTAATAGATTATTTCAGCAGGGATACTCACCATCCCTGGTCAAAAAAGGAGAAAAATATTCTTTTTGAATCTCTGTCTTCTGAGCTTGATTGATACCCTACCAGTATATAATTTAAAAAATACTTGGCAATCAAAAATACGGGCCATCACATCAATAAATAGTGTCACTTATGTTACTCTCCTTGATGTAAATAAGCTTGTGAGGCCTGTGACCTCTGGAAGATGGGAGGATCCATTACCTTTTACATTGTTGTGATTTTTAAAATCAAAATCATTAATGGGTATTTTAAACCTCCAAGTGTGGGAGTAATAGAATAATAGCAAAGGATAATATTTTTTTTAAAGTTTGATAGCATGAAAAACTTCCACTAATGGTTTGGAACAGTATTCATAAAATAAGACCCACATTTACTTTCAAGATTTTAAATTATTTACTGAAATAACTGGAAATTTAAAAATAAAATCTAAAAAACAAGTCAAATTATTAACTTTAAAATGCAATGGTCAGACAATTCCATACTGCACGTAATGTTTACAAGTGAATGGGTCTGTTAACTGGTTATGGACCCAAAATAAAGAAGTCAGTCCCTTATTTATCTATTTTAAATGATATGAAAGGTTCAAGGAGTTGAAAGTATATCCTGTTTTAGACTTCTCTTCATTATGTTTTGTTCCAGATTAAGATAGAAAACAAAAAAAACCAAACAAACCAACCAGTTTTTTCCAGTTTGTTGACTTCTGCACATCCTGGGTTTTGGCACATGTAGAATGTGTGTAAAATAGGCTGGAGTAATAAAAGCCTGCCACCAGTGGATCCTAGAACAGGGATCTTTATACTTATAACCGAGGTTCAGCATTTTAAACCAACAAGGTCTAAGATCAGATGATAGTCACATAGAGTGAAAGAAATCTGAAAAAATACATGTTAGTATATCCACCTCTGTAAAATAACCTCAGAGCTTTTCAGATATTTCTCTCCAAATAGAGAGAAAGAAAGAACAGAATCAGGCATTTTCAATATGCAATTTGTCTCATTCTAATGTAATTTTCTAATATAGGTCAAAAGAAATGTGCTCCAGAAGTTTATGATTTATCCCAGTGGATTACAAAGTGAGCCCAGGGTAAATAAATCAGGGGCTCAATGTAAATGCTATTATTGTAGATGTCAAAAGGTTGGTGAGATGAATCTCTCTTTGTGGCACAAAAAGTCTTCACAGCCCTGCTATAAATTGAGACAGAGACACCAGCAATCAGAAAGAAGCCTGAGAGAAATTATTTATGACTGCTAGGAAACATTATCTATCAGCTGAAAGAATGTCTCCTCCCCCTTACCTGTCTGCAGCATGGACAACAAAACATGAGCTATGATCAGTCTTAGTCAAAGGGGAGGTTAACAGCTGGCTGAACAGTTAAGTCTTTCCCCTCCCATTAGCCTCCCTTAGAAAAACATCTTTACTGACTCTCAAATTCCCCTTCCACTCCTGTGAGGGAACTAGACACAATCAAGAACTGCTATTCCTTCTTTGTCCTGCTTAAAGTTCTTATAAAATGATGCTTGTGAAAAACAAGGTTCACTCTCCTGTTGGATTTTAAAAGTTTAATAAAGAGACAATAAGAGACATAAAATAAAGCAAATTAATACAGCTGGGTGTCTTGGCACTCTGCCAAGAACACACCTGATGTGCAGGGATAGTCCCTTTTTATGCTATTTTTACATACATATTTAAACTTTTCCAGGAACTGTTCCGCATGGCCACTCCTCGGGACTGCCTTTTTAGAGCATGCGCATTTCTTGGTCTTTGTGGTTTTATTTTCTTTGATTCTGGGCTTGGACCTTCTAATTCTGCAGACCATAATGGTTGATAACAGCCTTGGGCTCCTTTATTCTTTACATATGGTGAGCCTTGTGCCTCTTCCCAGAGCAGTTTTGGGCCCCTTTGTCCTTTCCGTGAGGTGCTGATAATGGTCCTGGGCCCCATTCTCTGTTCCATTTGGAGGCTATCTCGCCCGGTCAGGTTGAAACACACCTGCTAAGTTCTTTGCTAAAAGAAAGAAAACTACATCCACACAGCAAAAGCATTTTAACACTATATTTATCCTACTATATAACATTTACCTTACTACTAGCGAAAAGCCAACATTATAATATGCATTTATAACAATGCTCAAACTGGCCTGACTCATTTTGATAGGCAAAACAGGAAGGACTTAGATAAGCAGCAGACGCAGAACATCAATCAGGAATTCACAAGTAGCAAGTCATAAAGAGTTAGAAAGAGAGGTGTGGTTAAATTCCTCTTAAATGTATTTGGATAAAGAAACAGTGAAATTATGCTTACTGTCTTGCATAAAATTAATTGAGTCTATGGCTGAATTATAAAGCACACTCAATTTCTCTACTGAATTGCAAAATTTTGAAAATCAAACAGAAAAAAGCATTCAATTTGTAGAGGGTTTTTGTGCTGGGTTGGCCTCTCCTTCCCGGCGTCGACCGGGGCTCGGTGGGCTCGGCTGGGCCCTGGGCCGGGTGGCAAGCAGCCAGATGTTAGTAAGGCTGGCTCTATCTGGCCCCACGGCCCTGTTCCTCCCTCTGCCCGGCAGCTGATGGAAGATAGGGGGGTCCGGCAGGCGGGCCGGGGAAAAGGGGGCCCAGTCCCCCCTTCCTTGCCCCTGCAGGGCTGGCAGGCCCAGCCTGGCCGAGACAGAGACTAGACTCCTCATTACTTTTTGAGACTGGAAGAAGGAAAAGGGCAGTTCCTGAGTTTTTCGGCTTTAACATGTGTTTTTCACAGAGACATGTCTAGCTTCTTAGTGGCTGAAAGTTTTGTATCACTTCCCTATCTGGGTCAAACTACTACACAGCTTCAGTAGCATCATTCAGAATCTGTCTGGCTGATGAATCCTGTTTTAAACTTGCATTTTGATATTTTCTTCAAATGACAAATATGTAATATCCTAGCCCCTTCTAAGAAAAAGCCAGTCATTACTTGGACCGGCTTTTATTCAGCGCTCATTTGTTCTGTTCTGTTCTGGTCTATGGTTCAGCTTAAGTTTGATGTATCACACTAATCTATTTTGCAGAAGTTGATCAATTAACTTGAGAAAACTCTGTGTAGTGTTGATTCCATCATATAACAAGCATAATTTAATACAAATCATGCATCAGACATTGGTTTTTCTCAACTGCTTGGTAGAATTACCATCACTAAAAGACGCAGCCAAGCTGAACTAACAATATTAAGCATTTTTGCAATTTATCTCTTGCTATAATGAATAGTAAGTGATACAATGACCAACAAGATTAATGATAAAAAAAACATACTAGTTAGATTCACTCCACAGTTCAATTCAAGACAGTGTGACTTGGAATAACTGGGAATGTTAATATAAAGACGAATTTATTACTGGAATTTGAAAAAAAAAAATGTTTATCCAGTGGTTTTTTGTTAGTTATATAAATTCCAAGTTCCCAGAATTACTGCTGGGAGTGTTAATGTTAATAGCTAATCTGAAAAAAAAGCCTAAACACAAAAATGTTTTTGTTATTTAAAGCCCAAAAAATAGTCTTTAGAAACTTAATTGAAATTTCTTTACAAAGCATCAACAATTTTTTTTAGTACTTTGTATTTATATTAAGAAACCTACCAATCACATGCAGCTTTTAGATTCTGGACAAGAATGAAAGGAAACAGAGGTTCAGTATAAAAGAAAAAAAAAATGGAACAGTTTATGAAAAGAAATGTTTAGGAACGTCTTCTGTCTCAATTTATAGCACATCTAGTGAAGACTGAAAAATCTTATTGACTCCTTAGCAGTGGTCAAACTTTGTTACATTTCTGTTCTTGTATTTTCTACTTGTGTGTGTGTGTGTGTGTGTCTTTCGTTATTGTTTGGGTTTAGTGGTTTTCTGTTTTGCTGGTGGTTTGGGTTTTTTTCAAACACTGTAAAAATCTCATTCTCTGCTGAAAACACGTGCCATTGGCACAGACCCTGCTCTGCTCTGTGGTGTTTATCGCCCTAGAAAATAGAAGTCAAGCAAATTTGCTTTGAATTTCTAGGACTGAGACCAACATATTTTCTAGCACAAGTCACAGTTTTCAGAAGGAAATAAAATGTTTTGGTTGCCAAGCTGTAAAGAAGGTCCCTTGTGGCCACAGAGAATTACTAGAATGTCAGACTGACCATAAGTCTATTTTACTATCATGTTGTGAACTACTGCAGATATTCTCCCAGTTTGAAACATGGAGCAGATTCATGGCATCAATGCTCTCATTTGTTGCATTAAAAGTTGCCTAACTACAGTGTAATTTTTATGAAATTTAATTTCAAATACCTAATGGATGAAAAGGACAAGGCTGAATGCCACAAACTGAATCAATAATGAATAATATTTTGCATTTGTTGACAGAAAATTGAATAATTCTTGCAAGTACTCAGCCAGACCATGTCAGTTTGATTTTAAACACTGTCAGTTGATATCAAAGACAAAGAATTGTTCTTATACTGGTTAAGATTTTTTCTTAGCATTTTGTTGGAAAGTAATTTCAAAATTCTAATTGAATAATAACAAAGTGCTTAGTACACAACAAATCAATTGCTTTTTTGAGTCTTTTTTTGTAAGTGAAGTTTGGAAAGTTTGTTTTCCATATGCTTAAGGAACCTGAATGTAATAGGAAGATGCTGCTGTTTCTGAGATCTTCAACAACGGCTAAATAAGTAACAAAGCAACATTGACATCTGTTTCATTAAGTTACTATAGTCTGGATTATTTAAATTATATAAAAAAATTATCATGCATTTATATTTATAGGAGTATTTAATTTAGTAAACAATCAGATGCAGATAAACAGTGTATGTTCAATACCACTCTGCACTACTTTGTGTCAATGACATGAAAAATAATAATAGCCAAGTCTTGGCTTTCCATTCCACAGCCTGCAGAAACTATCCAATCAACGATAAATTATCCATGAATATGCATGAAAAGTCTTTACTGTTTTATTATTCCTCTGGACACAAGTCAAACAGCATCCTCCCTTACCTCCTCCCCCCCCCAACAAAACAAACCAGGGAAAAACAAAGTGAAATTTGAGATAAACAGCTTCCTGAATATTTTATTTATTCCTTAATTGGGAAAATATGAGAAAAGTTAAGCATCTCTACTGAGCAAAGACAGGGAAGAAATTTCCTTTGTACTCAGTTGTTGAATGTTGAAGATTTCAAATGTCCTGGAATGCCAAAACTGGTTTGCTTTACCAGCATCGTCCTTCAATACACATTTTAGCACTCTAATATATCTTGGCAGAGTCTCTGTTTTTTACAACAGTTAAAAAATTTTTTCTACCTCACCTCACTAAAATACCAAAATTTGGCTTGCTTATAGTAGTATGGTTGAATATAGACTTCACAATTTTTTCTCTGTAATAGAATAATTCTCATTATCACTTTTAAAATATGAAAAGTTCTTTGGTTTTTGTTATGATGATATTCCTCTTGACTCCAAAATGTTAATTGAAAGAAGATGGTTTGGTGTTCCATTAATGGGAAATCAAAGACTGAGGAAGACAAAGCTTTTAAAGGAAAAATCAGAAGCTACTGAGATTTCACCCACCCTACTAAATCCTTGATGCCACAATTATTCTTTTCAGATCTTTGCTTGAGTCCTTAAGACTTAGAGACATTTACAAGGCAGGGTAAAGAATTAAAGAAGCTGTTTGTTGTGACCTGTGAGTGGAGAGACTGGAAGCTACAAGCAGGAGCCAAAATAAAAACAACTTACAATGTAGTTTGTCCTTCCCAGAGGCAGATATCAAGGACAATTTTTGGAGGCTGAGTATAAGCATTCCTGAAGAATGTCCAAATTTGGACTGCTTTTCCGTTCAGGATGGCCTCCCAAAGGACTTTATCAACCAGGCTACTATATAGTCTAAAGTTTGCCCACCAGAAGTCCAAGGCAGCAGTTTTGCTGATCCTAGTTGTTACTTCTCTGGCCATTGGAAGTTCTGTCATTTAAATTCTATGCCCAAGACAACCTCCAGTTATTATGCCACCTATAAATCCTTCTCTCTTTGCAAACAAACAAGTCCAGTGGTGCTCTATC
Source organism: Chloropsis cyanopogon (assembly GCA_013400585.1). Taxonomy (NCBI): domain Eukaryota; kingdom Metazoa; phylum Chordata; class Aves; order Passeriformes; family Irenidae; genus Chloropsis; species Chloropsis cyanopogon. Next base: position 62,012 of record WEZZ01021674.1, on the reverse strand, counting down.
TGTAGATATCCTTTCACCAGCTATGACAGGAAGTATCTCCCACACAGGAATGTTCCCTCCAGGGACCTTCTAGATTGCTTCCTCCTAAGTGTGTTGGATTTCCAGCATACATCTGGTAAGTAAAGACCCTCACAAGGGTAAGAGCTAGATTTCTACCAGGTACTTGTAGAATATTTCATCTGTCTCTTCATTCTGGTTGGATGCTTAATAACAGACTTCAACTAGGATATCTGCCTTACTGGCTGATCCCAGCTGCTGTTCCCAGATCTTATAAACATTTAACTCTGTTTTTACCATTGCCAAGCTCAAGACAGTAAATATACTTCCTAGTGTATTTATTAAAAAACAACTCCCTTATCCTTTCTGAGGAGTTTGTAGCCATCTGTTGCGGCGCTCTAATTTCCTGGGTCACCCACCATGTTTCTGTGATTGCAATTATATCATAGTTTTTCTGCTGCACAGTGTATTTCAACTTCTCCTGTTTGTTGACCATGCTGCCATGCATTACTGTAGTTTTACTTTAGCTGAGCTATTGATACCACCATCTATTTGGGTGAGGAAGCCCTAATTCCTATGCAAAAATTCTCATTTGTTTCTGTGGTTTCTAACACATCAGCAGCCATTACATCTCTGCTGCCATCTGTATCTCTGTTCCGTGGCTCCACTGAGGTGACTAGGATGCTGTGGACATTAGTAAAGGGAAGTTTCAAATGAGCTCCTGTGTACCCAGCTCATGACAGAACAGACCAAGGACCTTGACAGCAGATCTCAGGCCTTGATGTACTACCTCCAGGCTAAACTCTAGGGAGCCTGGTTCTAGAGGCTTCCCTCTTCAAATCTGGTTTAATGCTCTTTCAATGAGCCCTGACAAACTCCTGCACAAAGATCCTTTGAGGCAGGTGTATCACATCTGCTGCCAGCAGGCTCAGTGTTTTGTAACATGAACTAGACTAGACCAGAATAGACCAGACTAGGCAAGGCTGCACCAAAACAGTGCCAGCTGGCCAGCTGGAAGTGACTTACAATGATCATCTAAGCCAAGTGTCAAAATATCAAATTCTGCACACTTTTCAAATTTATGTTTCTGCATGGGGGGATTGTTTTGGATGGCTGGTTGAAATTTTAGCTTTAGTGTGTTTGGTTGTTTTTGTTGTTTTTTTTTTTTTTTTCTCTTTTATTCTATGAAAGCAAGAAATCACAAGGAAGAAGAAAAAATAAAGCTCAGACTACAAGTTTAAATAAAAACTATGTATCTCAAAATATATATGTGGTATTAGTTAAAATTAATCTGAATGAAAAAGAAGATGTACAAAAAGCATATTGGCTAGCAAGAAAGGTTCCCGTAGAAATTTGAAGCTATTGAAACTTATCCTTTTATGGAAAAGAGTCCCAAAATAAATTTCCCATAGTCACTAGAAAATTGTGCAATTCTGAAAATGGATGAAATTATTTCTTAACCATGTCTTAACTGGTGTTCATATGGCTGTTCATATGGCTGTTCATATGGCTTTACTCTTTCTTGGGTGGCTTTACTTGATTTCATGGCAGGAAAATCAGATGCAGTTACTTTAGCATGAACCAGTTTTAGACCCACATACAATTTTTAGTATTTAATTTAATTAGTACTTTAATTTTTAATTTTGATTTGTTTACCCACTAATTCCATGCAATTACAATGTATCATGTAAGAAATGTCTTTTTCATTTGCCCTGAATTTACTTGCTAATGTTGGGATCTGTTTTTATTAGTTTCTGATTGTTTAGTTAATATGACAGATGGTTCGTTCTGTATTCCCCCTGCTGTTTATGAATTTTCCCAGGTTTCCTGTCAATTCCTTTTCCCCTCCCTTAGAAACTTGTTAGGGCCACCCTTTCTTCCTGCCAGCCACCTCATCCAACCTCTTTCTTTCTAGTAGTTTCTATTAATTCTGTAAAGTTATTGGTCTGTGTACAGAAATCCCTCCTGCGTTGTATTCTTATTAGCTGTTTGTTATATCCCTCTTTAATGTATCAATTTGATGTCCTGTCCATTGGTCATCTGTAAACTCCTCCCTGGGGCTGAAAAACCCCTGGCAAGTTTCACACGGGGCTCTCAGCTGGAGAGGCTCGTGGGCTTAATAAACCCGCGTTTGCCTATGGCTGAGGGTCCATTCTTTTGTTCCTGGCTGTAGCTGCAGACTGAGAGAAGGAAAGAACGCACGGGACCTTCCACCCCTCCTGATCCCGGCTCAGGGGGGTGGCAGGTTTTGGCTGCAGGGACACCAATCCCTGAGCTAGCTGGGATTCCATCCCCCCAAACTGCAGTCCCCCGCAGAGAGCTAATACTTTGAGTGCCCTTTTGTTCTGTTACGGAAGGTGACTGTAGAAGAGGGAGTGATTACCTTTGAACCTTTGTGATTTTCTTAATGCATCAAAGTCCTTGGTTTATTTCTTTCTAATTTGTGCTATATATTTTTTTGTATAAAACCAACCAAATTCACAATTCACCTCTTTAGCCCTTCAGGTTTCCATTTGTATTTTGAAATGGACACAGCAGATTATCTACCTTGTTCTTCACTGAGAGGAGTAGCCAAGTACATCTCATAACCAGTACAAGGTCTGGTTATGAGAAAAAAAAAGATTGTGTCTGTGTGAACTTCTGCTGATAGAAACCAGTGTTGGTGCTCTTGAAGGCTTTCAGCATCTGTGGATAATAAGAAAATAAATAATCTTAAATTCTTTTGAGCTGTGGCCTTTACAGTGATGGACAGTAGATAAATCTAGGTAAAAATTTCTTCCTGTTCTGTTCTCTGTCCTTTTCTTACTACTTTGTTCCATTTGATGGTCTTCTCACCACTGTATTTTTCAATCTGTCATGCATCCGAGCAAGTAAATGATACCCTGATATTCTTAGGTGTCTCTGTCCCTTTGTTGCACACTCCAATTTAACCCTATTAATACAAGCACACTTGTCTTGTAGTTAGTGGCCAAAATCTCTTACAAAATCTGAATTCATGTGGTCAGAAAAATTTTGGAGAAAAACTTCTTCACTGATGTTCTGTGTATGACTTAAAATGTTCATGTTAGTGCACGCAACTTTTTTGTTCACAAGGCCTTCATCTTTCAAATTGATGATGAATGTCTTTTGATCAATATGGTGTAATTTACAGTTATACAAATGCAAAAGTAATTTCATGAAAGTTAATAGATGAAAAAGAAAATAATTTGTATTAGATGTATGTTTACAGTAAGGGCTCACCATAGAGAAAGAATGGCTTGTGAGATAAACCAGAGACGGGAAAATAACTTTAATTAAGGAAAAAAAAAGTCCTATTTATTGTAATTATCCCAGCATGCACTCTTAGAGTGCTTATCATATCTTTAAATATTCTTGTTAGATTATATAGTTTTAGTTTGATGCCTGATATGATCCATGCAATGTTTCTAAGGAAGCTGGCAGAAATGTTTGCCAAGCCACTGTCCATTATCCAGCAGTCCTAGCTAAGCAGAGAGCTCCTATTTGACTGGAAGTTAGCAAATGTGGTAAGAAGGGAAAGAAGGAGAATCTGAGACCTACAAACCTGTCAGTCTGACCTGGGTGCAGGGGTAGATTATGGAGCAAATAATTGTGAATACCATCACACAGGAAGTACAGGATAAGCAGGGGATCATGAACATGGATTTATGAAAGGCAGGTCCTGCTTGACTGACACATTTACTCACAAGTCTTCATTTTTACTTGTTGTTAGTTCCTGAGGGAACTGGGGTGGTTTAGCCTGGAGAAAAGGAGGTTCAGGGAAGACCTTATCTCTCTTTTTCTGAATAAAAGGTGATAGGACAAGAGGAAGCAGCTTCGAGATGCACTGGGGGAAGTTGAGATTGGACACAAGGAAAATTTTTTTTACCAAAAGGGGTGTCAAGCACCGGAACAGCTATTCAGGGAAGTGGTTAAATCACCATCCCTGGAGGTATTGGAAAAGATGTGTGAATGTAGCACTCAGGGCATCGTTTAGTGTAGGATCTGGCAGTGCTGGGTTAACAGCTGGATTTAAGGATCTTAGAGGTCTTTCCCACTCTAAAGAATTCAATGATTCTATGATTGTAGTCTTTCTTCTAAGAATGATGCACAAAATGTTTATTCTATCACACAACATTGAGGAACACATATTTTGGGTCAGGAAATATATTAAGATATAGAATGTGGTCTATTAAGAAGTGGAGCTGTATAGTAAATGAATTAGCAAACCCAAAAGGTTTTTGATAAACCTTTGATAAACCAAAAGGTACTTGATAAAACAAACTTGCAATCAAAATATAAAAGGAAAATATGATACAAACAACAAACAGATTCCCTTCAGAAATTCCCTCAAGTTTTTCTTTAATATTTTAATATAAGTTGATCACATTTGTTGTCTCCTTTCAAATTGATTAAAATCAAATTGATTTTTCTTTCTTACTTCCAAAAGGAATTTGTTATACTGCTTAATTTACGAGCTGTAGAGTACAACAGATCATGAGTACAAAGATCGCAGGTCTTAGCAGTCAATGATGCTGCGGTATCACTGACTCTTCCTATAGTATCACATTTTTTTTTCCTGTTTTCTGTGAGCAACTATAGAGAGAAAAGTATTACATAAGAAATTTGAGGATTAAATTCAACTCATTATTATATGAATTATAAATGCTAAAAGGAAGTACAGGTATGATAATATGTCTGTATGGATCACCACTAAGCAGAAAAATGTTAAGTTTAATCTGATGATTGTTGGCTGGTCACTAAATTCTGCACTAAGCAAAACAAAAAGTCGAAAAATGTAAAGTTCTTTTGAAAAGCTCTGTAGTATGTTTTGACTAGAGTATAGTGATATAAGGGAACAGATGGAACTAAGCTGATAAAAATGGTATGTGTGTAATTGTAGATACTTAGAATACTTTAGATAACATATGATGCTTTCTGTTAATTATTTATTTAAATGTATTACATACTTAGAATAAGACAAATGCAATTTCCGAAGAATAATGCTTCATTAAGCTTTCCATAATAATTTTTAAAATCAAATTTACTTTAAAATTACATGTTTTTATGTCTTCATGTTTTTTTTCCTGTTGGTGAGATTTTTTTTTTTTAAATACAATTTAATTATGCATTTTAAGTTTAAAGTTGTTGCGGGACTTCAGTCTTAAATGCTCCACTCTTAAGGTATTTTGATGTTCACAGAAGGAATGATCACAGTGATTTTTTTTCTGTGGTGGAATTCCTAATTACAGTTGTTAATGCAACTTCATAGGAAGTTCATTTCATATTTTCGAGCAATCAAATAAAATCTCAGTTTTGACTGAATATAATGGTGTAAGAAACATATTCTTACTGCTTAAATTCCATATCCTGATTTGTCTCAAATTCCTACATGACACCATTTTTCACAGCATTGGAAGTGCAGCATGAATTCTTGAAAATTAGCAAGGACATATTTCCTAATAGTGTAGGTAAATGCACTCCTACTGGAATCAATGGACAAAATTGGACACAAAGAGCATTATTCCAGACTAATTCCAGAAGATACTGGTGGTTTGTTTCATGTGAGAAGAATTTTACCATTTTTTTCTTTTGATTCAGGAAGACATCATTGGTTTAAAATAATGCTTATCCACCTCTTATCTGTAATGGTATGACTTGTAGACAAGTACGTGCCTATATTTTCCTGAGTAGGGCAGATACTAAAAAAAGGAAAAAAACCCAAGATTACTATGATAAGATATAGCTTTGTTCTCCCTAAACAGACTAAATTTTACTCTTTCTTGTATGCATTATGTTACTGTTCTTCTCTCTGTAGTGATATTTGAGGAGCTGTTAAAAAACTCTGAATTTGCAGCTTTTCAGGTTTTGACCCATTTCTGGTAAACCCGTTAAACAATAGGTCTACTTATAAGTGTGTATATACACACACATTTTTTTTATTATATAACTATATAATATCATATAAGTTGCACAGGTATATATAAATGACCAACGAACAGTGTCATTGCAGGTAATGTTTTAGCATTTAGTATTTAATTTTAAAATAATTTAGTATTTTTGTTATTAGTTACAATTTAAAATTCTGTATCATTATGAAGCTTCAGACTCAACTACTGAAAAAACAGTAAACAAAAAACTGTGCTTTTCTTTTTTTCTTGGGATGCCTCAGCCTTCCCCAGTACATTAATCTCTTTTCTTCAGTCCTGGATTTGAATCGAAAATGGCTGATATTCCTCTGGTGTGATGGGTCTGCATCATCAGATCAAAATTAAATACGTGCACCTTTTTTCCAATGAGGCCAAAAGCAGATATAATAAATTATGTTCTAAATAAAGTTGCACTGCTTTGTGATATAACTAACTACTAAATATAAAATAAAAACCTTGTGATAATGCTACACTACAGGGCTTACATAATACCTTGGCTCTTGCTCTTGATGGAGTCACAAAAAAAGAAAACAGAAAAAGGAAGAAGAAAAGAAACGGGAAGCGAGAGGAAAGAAATGAGATAACTGACTCTCTTGGGAGGGCTCCTAAGTTAGATACACAAAAAAGCTTTTGTATTTATCTTCCTAGCAAATTTCAGTTACAAGAAGATGCTGACACAGCTATTCTTTGTGTTCACAAAAAAATGGCAAACCCCCTCTTTTTGATAGACATCATGATCGTGAAATAAGTTTCTTTTGACAGTCACCTTCTGGGATTCTACCTGTCTGGGATTCTACCACATATTAAGTTTCCAAGAGGGTGAAGATCTGGCTCATTTGTAAGCAAATTTGCATAAAAACATACTATATACAAAAAAATTTTTAAAAAATTAGAAATTCAGAGGCTTGCACTTCCTTGTATATTTTTTGAGGTCTATATTTCCCCAAAGCCAGAAATAATCTTATGGCCTTGAAAAATCTGATTGTAAATAAGACTCTTTGCATGAGAATTGTACAAATTGAAAAATCTCATTTGAAAAGGGCAGACAACATTTACAAACTCAAGTACAGCCCTTTTCATGAAAGCTCTCTTCATTAAGAAATTCCTGAAGAAATTCCTGTTGGACAAGAATAAACTGTCTGATACCAACAGACTTCATCAAAATGAGGGGTTTGTCTTTAACAACCATTGTTCTAGTTTTTCACCTCACACATAAAGCTTACCTGTTTTATACATATAGTAACTATGGTTATGCATTAAAGGATACTTAAAATGATAATTAGTTACATCTCTACTGCTGAAAGATTTTGAGTTAAAAAGAGATAATTTCTTTAATTAATCATGGTTTTTTTCTTTTGGTCTATACATTGGTCCTAAGGTTGTGGTTTTT
>WEZZ01021674.1:12293-22779 GCA_013400585.1 Chloropsis cyanopogon | reverse complement strand
TGCAGAGGGGACCCGGCAGGTTCGGCTGGGTGGCAAGCAGCCAGATATTAGCAAGGTTGACTTGGCTGGGCCCTGCAGCACCCCCCTCTCCCTAAGCCGATGGGGGAGTGAGGGGGCGGCAGGTGGCCTGGGGAAAGGCCCAGCCCGCCCCTGGCAGCCGAGCACGGGCCAGGCTGGGCCCGGCTACCTGTTCCTGACCGGAAAGAGAAAGAGATCAGTTCCCAAGTTTTTAATCTTTAACATGTGTTTTTCACAGAGGCGTGTCCAGCCTCCTAGTGGCTGGAAGCTTTGCATCACTTCCCTAAGTTCCTTCCAGGTCAAACTACAACAAAGATGCATTTTACAAATAAGGGAATATCAGAGTGTTGCAGGAGGTCCCACTTGAAGGAACATAGTTTCTTTTTGCTGAGTTTTTGCCTAACGGTGCTGCCTCTTTAAACATCAAAACTGTATTAATCAGAGGAAAGAGTACAGGTTGTGGATCAAGTCTGCAGGCTCCTCTCTGGTGACTTCACGTAAAAGATGTCCCTCTTATCCAAGTAATTCAGGGGTGAAAAATATTACAGATGTTGAATTTATGTGAATGCTTGCTCCCTGTTTATTAACTCATCAATCTTGTGAGAAATAAAAGGACCAAACAGGCCAGTGTGCTTTTCTTATCCTGGTGGTTCAACACAGTCTAAAAGTAATCAATACCTATAATTACTAAATCCTTCCAGAATGTTTTGACCCTTCTTTAGTAGTCTACTTCCACATCTTACTCGTTGATAAAATCCAAAGCTAATTAGAAAGAATGAAGTTTTAATTACTGCACTGACACCTTTCATATATTTCTCAGTCTTATTATAATTGCTTCTGTCATAAAGGCAGACTAAGTGGTTTTTTCCTTTTTTAATTTGATTAATTACTAGAACTTGCTCGGTAAAAGAGCATGAGTAGGGCAGATAAACATAAAATATGCAGAGATGCCCTTAGAGTGAACAGACCTTTTTTTGCCATGCAATTTTTTTTTCAAATTTGATTTTGATTTAAATACATTTACCTGTGTTTGTGTGTGTGTTCACAGAATTTTAAGAAAAAATGAAAATATTTATGATTTTTAAAGTTTCAGATATCAATGTGAGCAACATTTCTGAGAACATTTAAAATGAAAAAAATGTTTATTTCATACCTATTTTGCTAAATCTATAAAAATAAATTGTGCTTTTAAGAAGCATCCTTGAAAAAAAAGATGACAGATTTTTTTTTTTCCTGGTCACTCACGCTATCTGACTAAAGTAGTCTTGTTTTTCATTTCTAAACTGTGGGAAAAGGGAATCCAGGTTCCTTTTGAAGATCACTCTTTAAAATATTAGACATTAGCTCAACAAGTTTAATGTTGGATTTTAGTCTGAATAATTACCAGCTAAGAGTATATTTAAATAGTTATTGCAGATACTATATTAGGTATAGTCGTAATTTAGTCCCTTCAAATTAAAAATACAGACACATGCAAAGTTTAAGTGTGGCACCAGACCTCAGAATCAGAAAGAAATTGTTTTTTCCAAAGATACTGACTTGTTTCATGCCTTTTTCATGCCATTCTCATTTTCTGGGGTGACTTATGCTCATGGAGTTTTGAGTAAACAACTTTTTCAGCACAGATATTTTAAATTAGGAGTTAATACTAATGTGCGGTTTGAGGTAGAACTTTTTATAATAATTTTATTTGTCCTATTAATACCACTATTTCTGTATATAGAATAATAAACTTGATAAAGGCTTTTTAAAAAATTGTATTAGCATGTTTTACAAATTATTTTTAGAAACTTTAAGTAAAATAGGCACAATTTATAACTTGAAGTCAGAGGAGGGCCAAATCAATGGACTGGGAAACTTCTGGTTTTCTTCACAAATAACATGCTTTTTCTAATCACAACATAATCAACCTATTATTCAGTGTAGAAATTATGAAAAGAGTATTTTTTAATGTATATTATGGAAAACCAGAAAGAATAACTGGCTAAAAAGCTACTGCCAAAGGGAAAATATTTTAGGCTGTTGTTAGAAAGACTAGAAATTTATTCAAATTCAAAGATCATAGCTATGGCTTGGTACCAAAATGTCACTAGTACCAGCTACTATCCAAACCCTATATATTTGAGATGTCAAACTGATCCACTGAGATGGAAGATTTGTTGGAGTTTTTACGTAGACCCCTGCTGTGCATAGAATTACTTATGTTTTATTGAATTATCTTTTCAGTGGCAACCTTAGGTATGGTTGAAGGCTTCTATTAAGGTTGTTGTTTTCCTGCTTCTGGATATAATTTTAAAGCTCCTATGAATGGAAAAACAATGATTTTTTTTTTTTTTTTTTTATGTCTTACTCTAATCTTTCCCATATTTGACAAATGTTTCTCCATTTATTTCCAATTTCAAACACTTTATGTTTCCAGTAGATTCTATATTAATAATGTTGTAATTTTTGAGGTAGTATCCACTGGATTTTTAAACCGCAATGGAGGGGTTGTGTCAGGATCTCAGGGGGCCCGGCTAGAATGGCAGTGGCCACTCTGGCTGCATGGCTCGTTTCTGGCCTCTGCTCAGTTCAATTCCAACTGCAGGACTGTTTTCTGACTCCGGCGTTTTTTTAGCAGCCGCGCTGAGGGGACGGCCAGGATCTCAGCAGCCAGGCTAGAATTTAGCAGGTGATGGCCTCCCCTCCCGCTGCCTGGCAACCGCTGGGGCCCGGCCCGGCCACGATGGAGCCTGGTGGGCTCCCCGGAAAGGGGCCTGGCTCCGCGGCAGGGCCCACCCAGCCTGGCCCGGGCGAGACGGGAGGGGCGGGCCGGCCTTGTTACCTGTTCGCAGGCTGGAAAGAAAAGAGAAAATTCCCAGGGTTTGTTCATTTTAAAATGTGAACCTCACTGAGGCAGATCTAGTTTTTAATTGGCTATTAAAATGCCTATTCTCAAAGCTAGCCAGCAATTGGTTTTGCTTGGCTTGGCACAGGAAGCTTACAGCAGAAGTCCAAAATAACATAGAAACAAGCACATATTCACCACTGACTTTTTCCTATTATTAAAAAATATTGCCTTTGGAAGACCTTAGTAAAAATGCCAGTAATAAAATTTTAAGTGTTGAGCATGGAGATATGGATGCCTGAAGATACTTGTTTCAAATATGTGTAATTATTTTACCTTGATTCCCAGGACTTCACATGTTCTAACTTGAGGGAAACCAAAGTACTTTAAAACTATTTTTCTGTTTCTTTTGATAAGCAGAGTAAAACATTCAACACTGTAATGATGAACAGACTCCTTCACTTTTGTCTCTTGAAGCTCAAAAGGACCAACTCTCAAGCAAATTGCAAGAAAAAATATCCATCATTTTGGTGAAATCCTCAACAGGTTATTTGACAAAGACATTAAATTTATTTAGGCTGTTTTGTCTACTTCAAAATATCAGTGGATTCAGGTAGGGCTTTTTTTGTTGAAAAGATATACTAATGCATAGGAACAAGGTAATAATATCCCAAACCTACATAGTACTATTCTACTTTCAATTTGGCCTTGTGTTTGAATTTTAGTAGAATTCACCAAGTAATACAATTTATCAATTGTATAAAACTGTGGGAAAATCCCTTTGATTTATTCAGAAGAAAATAAGCAAATAATGGGACACACAATAAATTGAAGACTACCCATCCATTCAACCAGTTCAAATTATCTGAGTAAATAAAACTAGTGAATGAAAAAATGAGCCGATAAATAACAAAATTTTAGTATAGTTTTCAGGATACCTGCTTGCTGAAAACAGTCTCCTCTTGGTCATTTAGAACCAAGCAAACTAACTTCCTAACACATATCTGAGGTTGTGAATGCAGATACCTTGGAAATTAAGAGTTGTTCTCATAATTTCCTTTATCATTACTTATTCAGTGAATTACACTGCCCACGTGTAACTCAAAGGTTCTGGTCATGCTAATTTAGACATTCTTTATGTTTCCCATTCTTTTCCCTGAAGCACTGGCAGAAATGCTTCAGTTTTGTGCTAATAGATCAGGTGTTTTGTGCACATTGAACAGAACACTTTTAAGCCAGGTTGCATTAAATTGGGGGTTTCACAGAGAATCACATTAATTCTGCTGGGGGCAAAAAGGCAATAAACAAAAATGAAGAAATGTAATGCTACCTCTCTGAAATCAATTTAGTCAGTAATCCTCTAAAATTAGGGCGTACAGCATCATAGCAGTAAACTATTTGTTAACTGTAACAGGGAGATTAATCCTAATGTAAACTATGTTTCAAGGTATTCTTTTGGTTATCATTATCATATGTGCAGTCTTCATACATACAGATCTCGGCTGAAAGACAGTCACTGAACATGAGTCAAGGATCTGTAAAGCAATGCTATTTCGTTGCATTTATATGAACAATTGTCTACACTAGAAAAAAAAGTCTGTAACACCTATCTTTGAGTATTCTTTTTAATAAAAAGTCCACAGTTTCAGCAATAAGGACATGTTTTCACAAGTTTGCTTATGAAGTCTCTTTCACAGAGTTTTGAGTGTTTGCATAGTGGAAATAGGTGCAAGATGCTCTACTTACTGAAAGGGCTCTGGATTATTTATTTGGTAAGTCTAAGGGTCACTAGTGACATTATAGAAAGATATTTAAAGAAGTATTTCTCATAAAACATTAGTAGAATCTTGATAGAAAATTTGAGAGCACACTAACAAGTCTCACGGTTGTGCGCTATTGGAAAAGAAAATGTGGACATAAATAACCAGCTGTAGTACTATTGCATTCATTGCCTGTTGGTTAGTCAGAAAAGCAAAGTTACTTGGGCCAGACAACCATTTCCCCCTTTCATCTTCATAAGTATCCCTTAACAATATGAAAGCCTGATTAATAACAAGCTGTATTACCTGACATTGTGTGGTTGTGACCAGTCACCTGGTTATGTTCATGAGGGAATTGTTTCCCTAAAAAATCATGGCAGCTGACCCACTTTGTTATTTGTTTGATTAACTAATTGCCTGAGGAGAGAGAGTTTGGTCAAACATCAGAGTTTATCAGTTAGAAATTAAAGATAGTGAGCTGCTTTGACCTTGGAGACAAAAGACTAGAAAAGAATATTACCCAGGCATGTGTGATACTCAGGATTTCACTGGTGGAGTTACACTTATAGGGGAAATAGATGAGGTGGATAGACTTTTGGGGAAATAGAAATATCCCTTTTGTAGGGAAGATATATCACCTTGCTCCCTTTATACAAAGTGTGAGGAGGTCAGGGATGTTTCAGTGATTTCCCATTCCCAGAAAACGTGATGTTTTTATATGATCACTGGAACCAGTAAAAATACTGCAAGGAAATGTGAAGTAAAGAACTTCCTGTCCTTTGTCTGTGTGGAAGCTAGCAGCAGTTCAAATTAACCATATAAATTCTTACCCATGTCACTGTTATTTGTTGGCCCACCCGATTCTAAGTATTTCAGCTCATGAATAGCCACTCTTAAAATAACGGTTATTAGAAACAGCAGCTAGTATTCCAAAGTAAGGTTTGAGTATTGTGGCTTTGGCTTTGGGGGTACTGTACCCCAGCTAGCCCTGGGGTACCCCTTGCCAGAACCACAAGGACAGAAACAAGAGACAAAAAGCCGCTCTTTTGCCTCGGGACTTGGGTCCCAGATAATCCTTTAATGTGTCTTGTCCAATGTCCAAGAGGGAAAAGAGCAAGTTGGTCTGGCCACGTGGTCTAACGCCGCCACCTTTCTGCCTGGCCTGAATCTCTCGAGGCCCTCACACTGGCTACCTCTTGCCCAAGGCGAGGCACCGAGTGTGGCCACCCCGCGTGGCCGGCGTGGCCTGTTTGGGTGGCGGTGCAGTGGGACAGGCTGCTGAGGCCTGGACAGCACTGCAGTCAGGTGGCTGGATGCACACAGGTCAAGGATTGAGGCGAAGGGGCGAGACAGGCCACTGCTTGGTTTCTCAAGGGAGTTTATTCCCTGAGGGAGACCAGAGGCAAAATGGCAACACCCTCAGGGTTGCACCAACTTACATAGAAGGAAGGGACCCACAGGACGGACCAATCCGAACTCAGAGGGGGTGTAACATAAGGTGGGACATTGGGTTACAGAAACCAATGGGAATTATAAAGGGAGGTACAAAGCATAACACATCCAATAGTTTGGGGAAACACACATAAATGACATGGAACATTCTAGGTATAAGGGATGGGTTTACATTGAAACGGAGAGGAGGTTGGGTTTCCCTGACAGGCAGGGAAGGTTCTGGGGAAAAGGGCTGTATTAGAGATGAGGGACAGGTGCAGGGGAGGTTCTCAAGTTGGGCTGGACTATAATGAGGGGGTTACAGAAAATGGAATAATCCGTTTACGAACAATATAATAAACTATAAAAACACATTACCACAGTGGTCTTTCCAGACCTCGGGGGGAGGAGCAGGGGAATGGGGAGANCCACTGCTTGGTTTCTCAAGGGAGTTTATTCCCTGAGGGAGACCAGAGGCAAAATGGCAACACCCTCAGGGTTGCACCAACTTACATAGAAGGAAGGGACCCACAGGACGGACCAATCCGAACTCAGAGGGGGTGTAACATAAGGTGGGACATTGGGTTACAGAAACCAATGGGAATTATAAAGGGAGGTACAAAGCATAACACATCCAATAGTTTGGGGAAACACACATAAATGACATGGAACATTCTAGGTATAAGGGATGGGTTTACATTGAAACGGAGAGGAGGTTGGGTTTCCCTGACAGGCAGGGAAGGTTCTGGGGAAAAGGGCTGTATTAGAGANGAAATGAAAAGAAGTTGAGAATAGAAAAAAACTATTGAGTGAGGAATATGTGGTTATATTTGTTAAAGTTGTTAAGGCTCATGTTCACCAGAAGGCCCTGTTGGAAAGGCATAGCTGCAGGCTGGATGGTTGGAAGTTGGTTGGGGGGTGAGAGGCAGTGATGAGGAGGATGCATATGAACAGAAAGCTGATTGGGTTATAGCACACGTGGACAGCAACGCTGCAGCTGAGCCAGCCAGTGGGTGCTCTTCTGTTAAGTTCTGGTTTTGTCCAATTGAAATTAAAATTATAAAAAGGGGGGTGATTTCTACAATAAAGTGATCTTCAGATGCATAAGGAGGTCCATGTTGCTTTGTTTCCCATTGCTACAATTGAGTATCATTCACAAACTTTGCTAAATTTAAAACTCATAGACTAACCACATAGCAGACTAGTATACACAGGAATCTTTATGGCTGGAATTCTCAGGAATCTAGAGCTAAAGATCATAGCCTGACAGAGGTCAGATGAAAAACAAACAAACAAATAAACAAACCTAAGAATCACTGGATGCTGCAAATTAAAACCATTAANCCCTTGCCAGAACCACAAGGACAGAAACAAGAGACAAAAAGCCGCTCTTTTGCCTCGGGACTTGGGTCCCAGATAATCCTTTAATGTGTCTTGTCCAATGTCCAAGAGGGAAAAGAGCAAGTTGGTCTGGCCACGTGGTCTAACGCCGCCACCTTTCTGCCTGGCCTGAATCTCTCGAGGCCCTCACACTGGCTACCTCTTGCCCAAGGCGAGGCACCGAGTGTGGCCACCCCGCGTGGCCGGCGTGGCCTGTTTGGGTGGCGGTGCAGTGGGACAGGCTGCTGAGGCCTGGACAGCACTGCAGTCAGGTGGCTGGATGCACACAGGTCAAGGATTGAGGCGAAGGGGCGAGACAGGCCACTGCTTGGTTTCTCAAGGGAGTTTATTCCCTGAGGGAGACCAGAGGCAAAATGGCAACACCCTCAGGGTTGCACCAACTTACATAGAAGGAAGGGACCCACAGGACGGACCAATCCGAACTCAGAGGGGGTGTAACATAAGGTGGGACATTGGGTTACAGAAACCAATGGGAATTATAAAGGGAGGTACAAAGCATAACACATCCAATAGTTTGGGGAAACACACATAAATGACATGGAACATTCTAGGTATAAGGGATGGGTTTACATTGAAACGGAGAGGAGGTTGGGTTTCCCTGACAGGCAGGGAAGGTTCTGGGGAAAAGGGCTGTATTAGAGATGAGGGACAGGTGCAGGGGAGGTTCTCAAGTTGGGCTGGACTATAATGAGGGGGTTACAGAAAATGGAATAATCCGTTTACGAACAATATAATAAACTATAAAAACACATTACCACAGTGGTCTTTCCAGACCTCGGGGGGAGGAGCAGGGGAATGGGGAGAAGCTGGAGACAATGGGGGATCATTGGAGGTGGGTCAAAGGGAGGGTCCCAGCCCCTAGGGGACAGCCCATTTCCAGGGGGAGGGGAAGGAGGGAATACAGAGTAAAACATGTGATACAGAGTCTAACCCAAGTTATAAAACACCAATCACCCAGTGCAAAATGATAACTAAATAAACTACACAGTGCACCACAACAGAGTATAAGTGGTACAGTTCTGTTCATAAAGAGAAAAATATTTTTTTCTCAGAAAATTTTTATGGAAAGTTAGTTTTATATTAATTTCATTTCTAAAACAATATAAGTTGTGAAGGATATAAAAATCTGTGAAAGAGAAAAACCCCACAAATATTAGAACTTCTGCCTACTTACCTCACTCTTGGAAAAGCTTGAAATGTGTAGTCAAGCTGATACATCTTCGTATGTTTTGTGGCTACACAACTTTCCTGCCCTCTGTTACAGCATAGTCTTTTAGCATAATACACAACCACTTTGCTCTCTCAGACCTAGATGCAGAGCAGTCAGCACTGCAAATATGGCTTTGAAATGGAATTGCTTTATTTTAATTTTGCTTTGATGATGTTTCCTAACATGTTTTCCAGTTATGTTACCATCCTCTTTTCTACCTCTTTGTTATCTTTATTTAGTCCACTGTATCATACTCTTACTGAGTGGTGCCAGTCACAGCTCCAGTCCTTCTCCAACAGATATTAGAAACAGGTTGCTTGCATTCATCTGCTCTTCATACCTCCAATAATACCCTTGGGTCAGCCAATCTTGATTTTTTTGAAAGCTCACTGAGAATAAAACAGCTGAAATGAAATAAAGAGAATGTTAAAAACCAAATAAATCTCAAGGCAAATTTAATAGAAAAATTAATTTTAGAAGTTTAAAAGTTAGAACAAAAATATTCCACTCAGTTATCTAATAGAAATGCCAGTACTATTACAAAAACATAATTTCCAAAGCTTTTGTCCATTAAGGAAATGAAAAGAAGTTGAGAATAGAAAAAAACTATTGAGTGAGGAATATGTGGTTATATTTGTTAAAGTTGTTAAGGCTCATGTTCACCAGAAGGCCCCGTTGGAAAGGCATAGCTGCAGGCTGGATGGTTGGAAGTTGGTTGGGGGGTGAGAGGCAGTGATGAGGAGGATGCATATGAACAGAAAGCTGATTGGGTTATAGCACACGTGGACAGCAACGCTGCAGCTGAGCCAGCCAGTGGGTGCTCTTCTGTTAAGTTCTGGTTTTGTCCAATTGAAATTAAAATTATAAAAAGGGGGGTGATTTCTACAATAAAGTGATCTTCAGATGCATAAGGAGGTCCATGTTGCTTTGTTTCCCATTGCTACAATTGAGTATCATTCACAAACTTTGCTAAATTTAAAACTCATAGACTAACCACATAGCAGACTAGTATACACAGGAATCTTTATGGCTGGAATTCTCAGGAATCTAGAGCTAAAGATCATAGCCTGACAGAGGTCAGATNATGCATATGAACAGAAAGCTGATTGGGTTATAGCACACGTGGACAGCAACGCTGCAGCTGAGCCAGCCAGTGGGTGCTCTTCTGTTAAGTTCTGGTTTTGTCCAATTGAAATTAAAATTATAAAAAGGGGGGTGATTTCTACAATAAAGTGATCTTCAGATGCATAAGGAGGTCCATGTTGCTTTGTTTCCCATTGCTACAATTGAGTATCATTCACAAACTTTGCTAAATTTAAAACTCATAGACTAACCACATAGCAGACTAGTATACACAGGAATCTTTATGGCTGGAATTCTCAGGAATCTAGAGCTAAAGATCATAGCCTGACAGAGGTCAGATGAAAAACAAACAAACAAATAAACAAACCTAAGAATCACTGGATGCTGCAAATTAAAACCATTAAGACTTTAGTATCATTGAAGCATAGATACTGTTCAGATCCTGTGGGCTAGCAGAGGAATACACTGTGAAGTTCACAGAGGTGGTATACAGGTAACATATTGTGTCAGATGTTAATCTGGGCACAGTTTCTGCTCCAATTCATAAAACCTGACAGTGCCCTTTGAAAAACTTCTCTGTTGTTCAGATGAACAGGATAAGACAGAATTTTATTACACCAGTTCTTCAGAGAATCATTGTGAACCTTTCTCTTGTTTGGTGTGAAATCTCTGGGGTCCTGTAAGGCAGAAAATAGTTGGAAAAGGAATCTCAAAATGTGAAGACTGCTGCTTTTCCTGTTTGTTTGTTTTTTTTTT
>WEZZ01021674.1:0-10072 GCA_013400585.1 Chloropsis cyanopogon | reverse complement strand
TGGACTACAGGCTTGAGCTAGATGGTGAGCAGCTCAAATGCTTCAGTGCTACAGAGATCTATATTGAGGTTATGGGAGTTCAGGTGTTCCAATCATAGACACTTTTAAAATCTGGTTTTGTATTCAGACATCCAGTGCGCCAGATATAAAAATATTATTATTATAATGTCTAATAATATTTCAATATAGCGGAATCTCTTAAATGGTCTGTGTGCTGCAGCTAGCACCTCCAGACATGAACTGGCCTGTCTGACTGTATACATCCAGGTGGACATCCTATTTTGCCTGCTTCAGTCAGCATTTGCAGGAGATTTTTGCTTTGTATTGCTTTGGGATGTGCAGCAGTATTTCATATGCCCTTATCTAGCTAACTTTCTCTATGTGTTAGCAGTTCACAGAGTTAAACCCAGATCTCTGATAGTTAACTTTTCTGGTGACTAATAGAGAGAGTCCTAAGACTCCAAAGATTCGTTGTGCAGGAATAGCCCTCAAAGACTACAAAGTTAAGAGCTTGCAGAAGGATCTGAAAAGACCACACTGGGTAAAAAGGGTTGCCTGGAACATTAAAAATTATTTAAGGAAAAAGAAAACAGAAGCAGAATTCTTGGTAAATGAAAGAATTTTTCTACAGAGAAAGTGGTTTGGACCAGCCTGAATAAAATATCATGTTCTTGATTTTAAGTAGCCAAGTCCTATTGTATTCAAGTTACAGCTCATTAGAGCAATTCCTAACTGAAGTCTGCATTGGGACCACAGAATGAAAATATTTTGACTAGAAAGGCTGGTATAGTATTGTCATAGGAAGGATGCAAGGTATTATAGCTCCACAATTTAAGTATTCAAATAGTAAAACACAATCATATTTAGTTAGACAACTTTTGCTAATTTCCTCCTTAATTTTCCATCTGGAGGCTGCAGTAAATGATAGTAGCATTGAAAGCATTTAATGATATGTGTGATTTAATGCTCAAAATCTTTCTGCTGACTGTATTTATAAATGCCTACTATAGGTATTAAATGTATATGTGTAATGATTCATTTGTCACACAAACCTAATCATGCTGAAGCCCTAACTATTTCTTACTTTTATTTATAGAATTCAACTGTATCACAGTCTTCCTTTGCTACCAGAAACAGTTTTTCAAAAGAAACAACACCATACATAAGTCCCTTGGTTTACATGCATTTTTCCCATATTGCCACTGCTAGGTCCTACCTTATTTTTAAAGTGAAACATGAATTGACTAGCCTACGAGCCAAATCCTGTATGGTAAAAATATATAAACAAGTAAGATCTCACCAGCCTTGGAAGCCTATATTCATGGTACCACAGCATTAAAAATTTTATTCTCAGATTCTGAGAAGTACAAGAGGAGGATTATTCCTTGTTCCAAAATAAAAACCCCTTTTTTTTATCTTTGAATTCAGTAATATCTCACTTATGCCTCTGCACTTTGGACTGTCTGCAAAAAGGGACAGTATTTTGCGCAATCTCAATTCAAAGTGCCTCAGTAAGTCAAGGACATCAGGTAGAACAGCTTTCAGAAATTTCAAGTTCACGCTAAGCATTAAACCACCTTATAGAATCTATTACCTCCAGGTCCTGGTAATGAACACATTCAAGTTCCTCATCTTGACCTTCAGGGGCCTGATTAGACTTGAAAGCAGATTGTGTCAGGGATTTAATTCTTGATTCTCAAGATTCACTGGAGAGGCAAAGGCCCCCACCAACAATGGGAAAGAAAGGCACTAATGTTCTCTTAAAGAGTGACATTGTTAGATTGCGATGTGGAGCTTCTCTCTCTACAGACATGAAAGATGTTCACGAAGAAATGTAAACATTACTTCTACATAGCAGTCTTTCTACTAATTGCTGTTTCTAGAAATAGTGGCTAAATGATGATCGATGCAAAGCCAGAGTGAAGAGAAAGAAATGTAAGCTCTAGACAGTTCCCTGCAAAAAACTGTGCAAGAAAAGGAAATAAAGATGTATCTGGTTTTAACCTACATTTGGCTTTCTGTAATTTCCATAGGGTATTCAGCTATTGCAGTAATTAACAGCATGACTTAGGCTATATGTCATTTCAAACAACTACAGGAATGTACAGGAGGTACAGGTTATGGACTGCACACAGCTGTAAAATCTCAAGACAAACTGAAGGCAGCTACCAAAGCCAACAAAAGAAATCACCTTTTCAATCCAGTTGCATTTCCAAAATAATTTCTGCTTTCCAAGAAATTATTAACTACACATCCAGTGCAATATTAACAAACATAAACCAACTTTTTCTCAAGGACCAACTATAAAATTCATACCTTTGGCTTTTATCTTTACCTCCTCAAGTGGATATAGCATTCTATACATAAATCTATTAACGCTTGTCATTTAGTTATCTTGAGATGGTTTTTGTACTCATCAGATTTCTGGGCAATTAGATCAAGTAGAGAAACACAGGCCAACTTGAGACATAAATAATCTCTATTTTGTATGAGGTGTTGACACTTATTAATTTAATGTTCTCATGAAGCCATTCAGGGAAACAGTTTAAAAATACAAAATAAAATGATTGGAAATTAAAAGATAACATTATAATAAATTCAGATAAGTTATCACTATGAAGTGTAATAAGACTGATTTCTGAAGATGTATAGCCTTAATACATTCAGTGAAAAAAACTACACCTATTGTTTCTTTTTGCTTTGTAGTGTGATTTAGTGGTTTTGGAGGGTTATTCTTTGTTACTTTGGTTTTGTGAAAGAAAATAGTAATTGCACTCTACCTTACAATTTCCTTCTTCATGGTCACATTCAAAATTCTACAACACCTGTTGGAAAGCATAACTTGTCCACTGTAGGCATGTATTTTTTCTTTCCATTTCACTGTGAAAAGTTTGTCTAAGTGAATAGAAACAAGGGTAGTAAACTACTGTTTAGGAGACATATTAAAAAACTTAGGATGGAAAAAAAGAAAATATGAATCTGATGTACAAAATATTACCTTCAGGCTCACAACACTTTTGACTTTTTTCTGGCAAATATTGTGTCATTAAGTAAAATAAATAAGTATTTTTATTCACTGTTTCGCAGTAATACAAAATGCACCCAAGTAGTGATGGGAGGCTAAAAAAAGGAACCTATAATAGATGCAAACCTTTATTCTATATAGTTTTTCTCTTAGGTTTGTATATATACATACACTTAAAAGACATTTAAAAACAGTTCTATCAATGTCTCATACAAGAGTATGAATTGTTCTTCTATCAGATTTGCACAAAATAAATAACCAAGGAAAGGATGTTTGAAAGTTGTAATAAAAGAGGTAACTGCAAGGGATGAAGACAGATGGTTTTTTCTTAAGATTTTGAACAGAAAATATTATTAATAGACACTTTGTTAGCTACCATAATGCTCCAGTAGCATAAAAATGCTTAGTGGTAATTTATCTATTTACTACTTTTCCTAGTTTTCATAGTCTGTGTTTGTGTGCTATCAAGTTTCTACTGACAGCTCTTATCTACTGAAGAAAATTTTTGTTTTGTTTTTTCTTTCATATGAACATTGCTTGCTTTATCTTCAGGGCAAAGCATTGATCCAAGTGTGTGGCCTCTAATCATCATTTACCTGTGCTGGATCTACATTTCAAAACTAATATACTTCCAAATTTTTTTTTTAAGTTACCCCTGAGTCTTATCAAGCTGTCTGAGGTTGAGAGAGCAATCTAGAAGCTTGCCATGAATTAAACTGTTACTTAAAATAACTTGTTGGTCATACTGATTAAGTAATGTTAAGGAAATGGAGCTTGGACTCTTTTTCTGTAGAAACTTTCTGCATAAAGTGTAGGTTTTAATTCACAAGTATTTTGTTTTATCATCTATGACAGCCCCAAACTACCCAGTATTTGAATGCAGAAACTGATATACTAGTCCTTTTGCATTCTGGTGATTTTAGCAAAGCTGACTGAAATACCAGAAAAGAAAATTAACAACAGGGAAAAAAATTAATAATTCTGTAGAAAGATGAAGTGAAATCTTCATGGTGAATCTCCATGTGCAGCCTGACATCTGAGTCCAGGAACAAATGTCGCTGCTGGTCTTAGGCTGCTCTGTCCTGGGGCCTTTTCAGCCTTTGCAGCCACACAGAAGGCCACAGCAGCCTTGGGGTAGTCTTGCATTGCCCATGAGAGATTTTAACCATGACTCTGAATCTTTTTGTACTGGATATCCACTGTGCTGAATTTTTTATTTGCCCCAATACCTGATGTTACATTCAGTAATGAGGCCTGCCAAGCTCCCTTGTGATCAGATATCTTCCTCTGAGGCTCACAGCCATCTAGAACTCTTTCAAACATTGAAAACAGATTAAAAAAAAGAGGCCAGTCTGAAGCATGAGAACATGGTAATAACTACCATGAATGGTTGCATTCGATTCCTAACTTAAGATTCCTGTTCAATGCATCATTTGAATGAGTTTTCTTTGGGGAACCCATTAAAAAATTTCCTTGGCTTCTATGTTTTCACATTATATTTCAAATGCAAGTATTTATCTGAGATGAGTCTTGACTTTTCTAGTTTGTCTGCTTTAACTTCTCTTTTTGTTGCTGAGAGGGGGTGTGAGTCTGTGGGTATAGGAACAACTGGCTGGGGCTCTTGTCATAGAAGTGTTGTGGCTTGATTTTACTCTTTACTTAGTTATTTCAATGTTGAGTTAGAAAAATGTTTTGTTCCATGTACCCCTGTTCATGTTTCATAATGGTTTCTTCTTCAGACGTGTACACCCCTTTCCCTCTCCCTGTCTCCCCTGTGCCTGCCTCTGTCAGCCCTAAACCCTGCCCCTGCAGGTTGTCTATCATTGTTTATTACACCATTTTGCCCAGAGCCTTCTGTGTCAGTTGTGTCATCCTGCCTCTCTCATTGGTTGGTTATGTATTCCCCCCTCCTCTCGCTTCCCTCAGTGCCTGTATTATAATTATGTTCCTCCTCATGCTTCTCCCTGTTAGCTAGCCATTGGTTGTGAGGCAGTCTCCTCCCCGTGGGCTGCACCCCTTTATAAGTTGACCTAAACCCCAACGTGGGGCTCTCCAGGGTCTGTTCCCTCCTGGCTTGTTACTTTGTGTCACCTTCACTCTCCACTTGGGGAAGGAATAAACAGTTTGGAACATACAGCCAGAGAGTCTCTCTTCATTATCTGCAGCTCCACTACGACGAGAGACCCAGAGGGGTGCCCGCTCGGCCCAGGCCAAGGTGAAAGAGGGGACTCCTGCCCGTGGCTGAACCGCTACCCGAAGCCCAGGCTCGTGGCTAAAGGCGGGGGGCGGCCACTCGGTGGCGTCGCACCGAGGTCCAGGAGTGGGAGCTAGCCAGCACCAGCGTCCCTCCTGCCACCTGTGATGGGCACCGGCAGTGTCATACAAGAGTGAATGCTGAAATTTGACAATGTATCTGCATTTTCAAAGTTACCACTTGTCGCAGCATATGTCACAGTTGAGACGGCCACAATTCAGAGCATCATCATACAATTTCAGAAGGCTTCAAGCATCCACAGAGAGTAACACCATACCACTTCAACAGGTTGTGAGCATCTGTCCTTCTTGTTCTTCAGCCCAACCTTTTATACCCTCATGGTTTATGCATTACACCTGTGTGCCCTCTGTTCCCTTTGGTGATTGGTCAGTACACCTTAGCGCTCCATGTCCCATCGCTTTCAACACTGTTCACCTGCTTTTCACAGCTGTAGCCCACTAGGGATGAGGCTCAGCCACAGCCCCACTCCCAATTACCACAAACTATGTATCTACAATCACTCTCCTTATCAGCCTGAGATGTTTCTGTCTTCCCTACATGAGTAAGTTTACCATGAGCAAGTTTTGTAGGGGAGTGGAGGAACACCTTATATTCTCTTCTCCATTACATGGACATTAACCTGGACTTTAATTTTAATGAAAAGTGAGTGACTGCTTCAACCACCTCAACTTTCTATTTAACTTAAACATAGGCAACAGAAGAAAAAGTGCATACTGTTACTTGTTTTCACATTGGAAACAAGAAGAATATGTTCCTAAGTAGAAAACGAAATCAAAACTGAGTATCAAAAGTCTTTAAATGCATTTAAAACTAAGCACCTTTCCTGCCAGCTAGCACTATCCACAGCCAGTACATGCAAACATAAGAACAATGGGCAGGGTTTTTTATTGTAAGTGCAGGAAGGAGCATTAAGAGGCAAAAGCAAACAAATCAAAGTCAGGGACAGTTACCTGGAAGGGGAAAGAAATAGATCCTCTCTAAATACGTGTTCATCAGTCCACTATTTATTTATTTTTTGAGAGAAATACAACAAGGTGGAAGGATATTTATTATTTAAAGGAGATATTCTTCAGGGCCTGCTGTCCTTGATAGCAACCATTGTTTCAGATGGAAAAAAAAAGTAAACAAAAACCTCCAGCTGATTAGGAAGGATTGGAAAAAGCCTCCAGGAAGGGCACTTTCATAACTTAAAGGCTTTGCAATAATATTCTTGCATCTGCTGTGCTCCAATACTCATTTTTATTTTCACTTTATTACTTTTTTTTTCTGCTCACGGAAGGTTGTATTTTTCTATAATTACCACAATCAAATCTTTCTGGCAACACACATAGTGATTAATTGCATGTTCTTTATTGCAGAAGTGGGTGGCTTTTGCATATCTTCTTTTTATATATGGCCTTTAATTTTCTGTATTACAGGCAGTACTAAGTAGTTTGGTTGTAGTAACAAAGATAACAATTAGCTACATATGTTACCGGGCTGGAGCTTTCAGGCTGCCTGTGGTCTTTTTGAAGCTGCAGTGCCTCTCCTTTATAATTTGTGTAACTATGAAAAAGAATGGAAGAAATACCATCTCCCTATGACAGAAAATTGTCTTTACAGTGTGCAAGTTAGAAATAAATTCTTGCTTCTCTGTCCTAAAGCTTGATACTACAGTAACTTAAACACTGGAGGAGTCATCTTGCTCATTAAAACTGGAACCATCAATGAAAATGGTTATACAGAAATTGCAGTCCTCCAGGGGAGTATAGCAAGAGAGTAGGAAACTGCCAGACTGCTGGGATTTAGGGCAGATGTGGCTATGAATTCTCTGGTATAACTGTAAGCCATACTGTTCTATTTAAAACAGGAAAGAAATATTCAAGATTACTGAAGTTAGGCTTTGAAAAGCATAAGTACTGAGTCATTTCTCTGTGTATATAAGAAACCACAAAATTCAGTGTGACCTATATGGTTTTGTGTGGTATGTCAAGTTTGCCAAGGGTACGCTTAGAAATTCCTTGCATAAACCCTGAGGGTTTCGGCAATTTCTCCACAGTACCTGGAGCTGTACTTGGTTAAGGCTTGTCTATCTAAGATACTTGTTTTCCTTCTCTACCACCAGCTCCTAAAAAGCTTTGTGCATGTCCTAGAAAAATAAAGTGTGATGAAGAGTATTGCAAGAGCAGCTGAACATCCGAGTGACCACAAAGAAAAGGAGCACTTCTTATATTACTTATTTTTCTTACAGATCAGATATAAAAGACTATAACACGGCAGTGATTAACACAAAAACTGAACTGCAAAAACCTTTAGTACGACTGTACTTACACATATAAGAATACTGCCCAGCTTCCTTTGTTCCTTAGCTAGCTTTGAAATATCTAATGAGCTCTGGTGAGTTGTTACAAGTACATCTTCATTCTATCTATTGCTAAAGATGACTGCCAGACTCACCTGCAGCACCTGTGGCTGACCAGGTCCTCCTGGAGATGTCTGCAGAGGTCTTTCTGTGTTCTCAATTCCAGATTCCCTATACTATTTCACGTGGTCAGATGATGGGGCAATCCCCAGAAAGGGGGTTATTACATTTCTTCCATTCCTCACCCACTACAACTGACATCATGTTAATAATTCCTTCAAACAATTTTTCAGTGTATTTTATAGACTCTGAGGCACTAACAAAATAAAAATATTTTAAAAACTCCCAAACCAAAACAAACAGCTAGAAGACACACAGGTATAACTTCATATTGTGAGAGATATGAAATACAGCATCCTCTCAAGGATGAATACAGTGCTACTTTTAATGGCACTGTGTAAGAACTGAAGATGACATAACAGTTGGTGAATTTAGGTAGATAGTATTTGAACTATGTTTGCTCTTTATGTTGCTGTGCATACACAAGCATTTCAGGAGGAATTGTCTGGGAGATTCTGACACCATGCTTTTTTCCATATGAGTCAGTAGCAAGTAGAAACAACTCCAAATTAATAGTCCTTTAAGGAAGAACAGAATTTGTAAGATTTGTCCTCATTTAAATGCAATTTAAATATAAAGTGCAATATCATAGCTATGAGACTGTGCCATCAGAGGATTGGGTCCAAAGACTACAATCATGTAATTAGCAATACTCGAGGCTATATCTTAATAAGACCATCTGGAAACTGAAGCTGTTTCAGAGTAAGGATATTCACTTTTCAGTGCAGTTTCACATTAATTGTAATCAATCTGTGTGTGTGCTGCAATAGAAGCTTGCTATTTTCTAATTGGAGGTTGTTTTTAACCTGTAAAACTCTAGTGCTACATTGCTTGTTGCTGGTTAATATTTCTAGAATTAACCTGAGGGTCTCATTCCTAAGAGGTTTGGTACTTTGTTACCTCAGAGAGGTGTACAAAGCCTGTCATAATTTTACCAGCTTATGAGAAAGAGGCAAACTTAAAGATTAAGGATGAACAGATGTTGTGATCACTTTTATCATGAGGTCAGGAAAATGTCAGGTTTGTTTTACGTGGGTTTTACTTCTGATGGTGTGCTAGATAATCCTCACAAAGGCACTGTGAATAGATGGTCCCTTCACAGAAATTGAGACAAACATGTAAATTATTTCCAAATAAATGTTTTCCCTTGAAAACTAGGAAGACAATAAAAACCAATGCAGATACAATTTCTAGCTCTTTAACTCTGGATTCCCAAGTTACCTGATGAAAGCTTTTCATAGAAAACTCAATAACTGCATAAAAGTCTCCATTATTTGGGGAAACTGCAGAACTGAACCACTCAGTCATAGATTAACTGGAGGACTAAAAATAGTTCTTTGTCTAAAGAAATAGAGTGGATCTGATTCCTATATCACTTACATACAGATAAATAAGGAGTAATTTCTCTGAAGTCAAGGGAGTAGTGGTAGTTTAGAAAACATATGAAAAATTGTCAGAGTAGTGCCTGGTGTAATGCTGTAAATACCATGCAGATCTGTTTGCATACATAAAGTATTTTTCTGCAGGGTCCAACACTGACTTTTTTGATCTGCCCTGCAAAAGTACTCAGTCTATTTAAATAAGGGATAAATAGACACACAACTTCATATTTGTCATTGCACTCAGTATAGATGACAAAGGTGACAAAGTGTGTTTGGAAACGATGCCTTATGCAAAATTCCCTTTCATTTTTATTCATAAGTTGAATCACTATAGTCCTTAAGCTGCAGGGCCATATTGTCCCTGAGATTTGGGAACTGAGATGGGAAATTAATATTTCATTTTAGATGGCTCAGAGTTTTTCAATGAGGTGTAATATAATAATGAAAAGGAAAGGTAGTTCACTGATATAAACAGTGTTTGCCTGAGCAGTGTCAGGGCAGTGGAGCTGTTATTAATGGTGGTATGCATTCTACTGGGAGGCAGTTCAAATTACACTGTGCAGAGCTCCAAAGCTGTCCCTGCTGCCCTGGTAGTGAATTGACACCCGTTGCTTTAAAAGGGTCTAAATTAGGTTGCATTGAAGGCAGGGATTTCAATGCCTGCTCCTCTGCATTGTTGAGAGTTCCAGTGCATATGAAAAAGTATGACAGTATAGTACATAAAATGATATCAAGGTCCTATTTTCTGTTCTGTTCACTACCTCTGAGGTAGTGTTTGCATAATAATGACTTGTGACTCTGCATAATAATGTTTTTCCAAGAAGGTTTTGAAGTGGGTGCATATTATAGTAAGGGATCTACCACATGGTGACTGCAATAGAACCCATTCATGCTGCAGTGGATTATGTTCTACATCAAAGGACATTTTA
>WEZZ01021673.1:42636-55160 GCA_013400585.1 Chloropsis cyanopogon | reverse complement strand
AGGAAGGGGTGTTAGCTCTTCGTGATCTTGCCCTGGGTGGGATTCCCAAGGTAAAGGCTCCCTGCAGTCTCCCTTTTATTTCCCAGCAGAAGGCATCTGACAGCAGTCTTTCACTGTCTGCCAGTACTGCCTCAAACAGCTCTTTTAATTTAAGGGACCCTTTTGGTTAATATGTGTAGGAGTAAAGGGGTGCATATTTCTATGAAAAAAAACCCCAGTGCAAGGGTTTATTTTCATATAAATATGGGATCTGTGTGTAGTGAAAGAGAGAGGGAGAACTAGAAAAATAGAAAGCAGGTCCAAACCTGATCCCAAGGACCTGACTCCAGTACCTACAAAACTTCAGGACAAGTGTAACAGTCCTCACTTTACTCATATGAGAATGTACTCACCCTCACTTCCCCTTCCCCACTCTCAGGACTTCTATCTTCAGTCAGTCATCCTTTCTGTAAGTTTCTTTAAACTTTAGTTGGATCATCTCCCAGATGCAGGGGGACTCCTCTGTCAGAGGAACTGATGGGGACAGAGCTTCCATTTGAAGGAACAAATTATATCTAAATTAGCATAAGACTTGATGGATTTGACTCTGTTTGTGACAGAAATCCTGTTTCACTGGCAACTATTTTTAAGAAAACTTTGATCAAAATATGCGTGCTTCTTCACTTGATGGTCAAGTGATTGATTTTATTTTCTGCCAAATGTAAGATTTTAGATTTATGAATATCATGTGTGTGGTTTTTTGGGAAATTTGGACCTTAACCTGCACACTTGGTACCCTTGACCTTGGCAATCCCCAATGTGCAGGCACCATTTGAACAAATTTCCCCAAATCAGCTTCATTTTTTTCTCTATTTCTGTACATNTTGAATCCCTTCCAGGAATGGGGCAGGATCTACCGGAACAGAGTCCATAAAGGTTTTTTAAGTTATTATCTCAAACTCTGTTAGAATGAAATTTCTGCTTTGAATGATGAGGGCCAAAGGTTATGGCCATGCCAGCACAGATGCGAAACACCATCAGGATGAGAAACTTCCCCATAATGATGGGGCAATTTTTTAAGCTGTGTCCAATAGTAAGTACTGCAGTTAAGCACANTAGTAAGTACTGCAGTTAAGTACAAAAAAAACCAAGCCACCATTACCAGCAAAGCCATTTGCTTTTCCAGATGTGTGGTAAGAATGCAAGCTAAGGTGAATTTTGTCCAAGCTAGCTGGTGTACTGAAGTGGAAATGCACAATGGTATGAGAAGCATGGTGGGTGATCTTGTTAAGAGGTTGTGGGAAGCTGTGAAATACTAATCTTGGCAAGAATGTTGATGTTTAGAAAACCTCTTTTAATAGTTTGATGTTCAGGACTGCTGATTAGCAAAGCTGACCAGTCCTACTGTTCATAGGAGTGGTNTTTCCCCAAATCAGCTTCATTTTTTTCTCTATTTCTGTACATATGGCCTTAGTCACCTGCAGAAGCCCTACATGCAGCAGTGGGTGCACACCTTTGCTCAGAAAGGACCAGAATCAGCCAAGACCAAGATTGGTGAGGGACTCCCTAGGGATGCCACGCTGGTCCTATGAAAGTTTGTGGGATTTTTCACATCTGTCCTTTGGAAGATCACTTGTACAGTTGTTTTAGCTCTTAAAGTGAGTCAGTAGACACTAAAATTAAAAAACAGATGTCAAATAGCACGGAAATAGTATCTAAATATTCTATGAAGTGTTTATTAGTATGTAATTAATCACAG
Organism: Chloropsis cyanopogon; assembly: GCA_013400585.1. Classification (NCBI taxonomy): domain Eukaryota; kingdom Metazoa; phylum Chordata; class Aves; order Passeriformes; family Irenidae; genus Chloropsis; species Chloropsis cyanopogon. The sequence continues at coordinate 53,422 of WEZZ01021673.1, read as the reverse complement.
GTTGTGCTCCATAGGTGAGCTTTTGCTCTCAAGACAATAAATCCACAAACTAAGTCCAAACTTTGCTTCTGCTTGCCAGCTTTAAGAACTGATAAGCACATAAGTTTTCCTTCTCCCTAATCCTACCTTGCAGTTTTTGTGACCACCAAAAAAACTGCTATGGTAGGTTTAATGAAGAAAAGTGCAAAGCTTGTATGACAGAAAACTGCGAAGTTGATTAAGAAAATATGATCCTAGCAATTGCAGTTCCTATAATCTAAATTATCTTAGATGGACTGATTATTGTGGAAATGAAAATGTATTTGTTATCACTGCTACAACTTAGATCCAGATGCTGAGTATTTTCCTGGTTTTGGCATACTAAAAGCCAGTGTTACTTGAATATTTAAGGTAGATATGCTATATCTCATACTGACACTAAATTCATGGAAGAGCAGGAATAAACATTTTAGGTGACTTAGAATGGGAAACGTCTCATTTGTCTGATACAGACAATAACGATTTCTCATTTTCAAGCAGAATAAATGACCTATGGTGTGAAAAACAACTGAAGTTAATTTGCTGTCAGGCATGCTTTCTGCTCAGGTGTGAAACATTTTTATCATGTACAGATAGAGTCCTGCTGCTGCTGTAAGTGAATAATTTTCTTTGAGAAAAAGCTCAAAACTCAGAGCTGGTGCTGGTTGGTTTTGGTAACCAATAATTTCCCTTTAGAAAGGTTAGGGTTTTTTTTTTGAATATTCAAAACTGTACAGGAAGCCTAAGGAATAGGTGATTCTCTGAGCACTGGCTCACATCATCACCCAAGAAAACAGCATGGAAAGCTGCTTGGGAATGTGAACTGTTCAGTAGAAAATCTTTGCCCAGGAAGATGCTGATAAGATACCAAGGATGTAGAGATCTGTAAGTGTTGGGTGACCTGACCATGCTGAGAAAGGAAGAGAGAACGGCTTTGGGAGAAAGTGTCAGCTGAAGTGGGCTTGGAAATGGGTGCAAAGACATTACCTCCTGCTGCATGTGGATTGTTTTTGGAGGCAGTGCCCTGAGCTTTTAAGGTAGTTGTGCATGCCGGATCTGGTCACCTTACTACACTGGTAACATTATAATTGAATGATGCTGCACAGCACACATGCCTGGGGCATGTCTGCCTGAGGCAGAAGACAGAGCCAGAGCAAAGTTGGACATTGAATATGCTGTATCTTCAAATTGCTCCTTTCTGATTGTAAGGAATGTGATAGTCTTGGGTAGAAAGGCATTTATCCAAAACAAAGGCTTAATGAACCCCGGCTTTCAAACGAAAGTATGTGCCCAGTGTACATTGCCCAGTCCACCTGTTAACTGGACTGGGCACCAGTTCCCAACCTCCCCACCATTATCTATCCAGCACAAATGACAAGCTCTTCAATGCCGCAAATGATGGCCGAGTTGTAGGAATGTTTTACAGGTTCCTAAACAGCCTTTCTTTTGGTATCTTCTCCAAGAACAGCATCTCTTTCTAAGGGATTAGTCTGTCCCTGACCCTGAGGGAGCACCACCTAGTGCAATTCTTGGGTTCTGTGGAGTCAGCTGGTCATCAGGAAGAACTATGAACTGGGCTCAAGGGGACAGATACCTTCCTATTTACTGTTTTGTAAACTACCACTCTCATCAAACACGTTACAGCAAAATCAACCATGAAAAGTGTATCTACCATTAGTTCTCTCCCCGTTAATCTTGCTGGCATTTAAAGATCAAGGTTTATTCTTCAAATGTAGGTTCCCATTGCTGACACAATTAGCTGTGTTTGTAAAAACTATTCGGAAGACATTTGGCCAGTAGGAAGAGACGAAAGGATTGTTTTTTTATCAGCCAAATCTTATCCTCCTCTCCCATGCTGAGTCTGCATTACAAATCAAAAAAACCCTCGTGTTCTGATTCTTATTTTTTCCTTTTTCTCCCTTTAAACTAACCTATTCAGTACTTTTCCCTGGAAAATCAATGTAATTTCTCAGCAGTCTTCTACATGCTCCCTTTTTCTTCCTTTCATGTCAGTCTTAGAGCCTATTTAAAAAATGGAAGATCTTAAAAAACAGAACACTTTTGACATTTGTGACAAGACAAATTTACATTTCTGTGGCAGTGTTGGTACCCATCCCTCCAACATCCTGCTTGTCTCACTCAAACAATATGCAAAGTGCATTTTTTAACTTACATATTAGGACCTGCATCTGTTGGTAAATTGTATATGCACCAATGCTCACAATTCAAATAAGCAGGTGACAGAAACAACAGTGAACTCTCAGTCTTTGACAGCTTGTTTCTTCACCATCACCACTGGTTTCCCAAAGGGGCAAACACAAACCATTTTTGCTGCAGCTCTACTCAAGGGTTAAATTAACATGTGCTTCCAGATACAGAATTCTCCCTGAGGGGGAAATATGTACAAAAATGAAACAACACAAATATCCACCATTGTAAAATTCTCAAAGGCAGATGCGTACAAAAAAACTCTCCTTGTTCTCCACTAACATTAGACAGCCCTGGAGTCTCTCCAAGCACAACATTTAGATGAATAGAACATTTTAAAATAGGATTTTAAAACAATTAAATAAAAGACATACTTTGGAGAGGTACCATTTGCTTTGCACTTTATACCCCCTTGCCTGCTTCTGTTAGAAAAATAAATACACATCCCAGATGACAGGCTGCTGAAGATACTGTCCAGAAGGGACATCTAGCTTCTTCCCAGAGCCTGTTAAGAATTGTTTCAGTAACTCTGAAGATGTCTTTTTAACTGTAACATAAATGGTTGCAGAGATCTAAGTAATAGTATATCCTTTGTTGAATACTGCTTCTTTTAAACTACTTGATATCATGATTTTTTTATTTGAACCTCAGGTGCAAAGCAATCTTTCAGGAAGTGAATCTACAAAAACACCCCAAAATCTTTCAGGTTTAGTTTGAAATTTTTCCTACTTTGGAAATAATCACAGTAAAGAATCTGATACAAAACATAATATGTGTTCAAATAGAGGCTTAGCAGTTTAAGTTTTGGGAGCTTTGTCATTTTAGCTGTCAGTTTGAACAAAGGTACAAGTATGACAAGGGGCAGACTGAGCTTTAACCACATGTACCCAGATTTACAATCAGAGTTGCTTGAGGAGGTCAGCCACAGACCAAGGATTACCTCTTCCTTAGACACAGGTGGCTTGCCCCAGCTTTTTGACACAGCTCACTCCAGTACTGGCAAGTTCAGGACCATGCAAGCAGATTGGCTTTGTTTGCCTGACTGTGCCATGGAAAAATTCTGGAATTAGTACAACCAGCTATTTGCCACTGGTACACAGGGTGTTGGTACTAGGAACATGGTTTTCGTTCTGTAAGTCCTCCTAGGATCAGGCCTCTTCAAGAAGTCCATGTAGTCAGGCTAATGAGGAAGTTCAAAGTTTTTCATGCCTGGGTGAGGACAGCCAGAGCAAAAAAAATACTGAACATCTCTATAATCAAGCATTTTGCTTTTTCTTACTTCACTGAACCCAAGATTTGTAGTTCATGCTTCCTTTATTTTTTGTGCCTTCATCATGATCTCTTGCTGAACCCCTAAGCTCTTCTTTATACAGTAAAGATAATCAATTCTCACACTCAGTACTTGACACTTAAACAAGTAAGCAGCAAGCTAAAATTCAAACCCACAGCTTCCAATGACCTAACTTGTCTTTCCCATTTGTGATCCAAGGAAAGTCCCATACTTCTTGGAGGCCATCTGCAGGAGACAGTATAATCAGACACCCACTTGAAGCTGCCTGAAATATTTCAATCAACTCTAAAGATGCAAACTCTATGGCCTAGGGCCTGATTGTGTTTTGTGTCACTTATGTAGTCGCTCCTTGTGACTGCACAGCACAACCCCCTGGTGTGGGGGAAGGACAGCTCCAGGAGCAAGTGGCAGAGCAGGCAGAGCAGGGTGCCTGTGGGTCTGCTCATCTCACAGGTTTCATGGGCAGCCTGCAGAAAGTAACCATCTTCCTGAAGGACAGCTTGTGCAGAAATGTCCAGCTACGTCCAAATGACAGTGTCACACTAACAGGCACTACGTGAACAGCTATGGTGCGCAGCCACCCCTTTTGCTCCAGCCACTAACTCTAGCCAGATCCAAGACTGTGCTTCCAGGTTTCTCTGCTCAGGCAGCTCACATATGCTACAGCTAAATAGACCACAGGTGTGAAAATGGACAGGAAAGCTCCAAATGAAGAGCAAGCTAGTAGCCTCACATTCATCAGTTGGTGAGCATGTGGGTTCAGATGGCACAATTTTCTCCACTAGTAGTATAAAAGGAAATGGCACTCCAACCAGTCAGTGGTTTGCATATCCCAAGAGTCACATAATAATTTCCATGTCATAGTCTGCATGCAAAAATGTGGTTGTGTGGAGTGGAAGAAGTTAAAAAGTCAATGTATTTTATGGCCCTACAAGGTGCTGATAGATGAATTCTGCCTTTTCCAGACTCAATCAGTGAGGCCACACATGGGGGGAACTGGATTTTCTCGCTGAGTGTAGGACTGCTGTTATCATATTTATCATTAGCAGTGTGAGCACACATGGTGCAGCAGCACTTCATCCATATTCATGCCTTATGTGCTGGTGCCCTGCAAACATGAAGCTCAGAACCACTGTCCCACTGTCTACAAGTCACACAGATGTACTGGTGCAAGTCACCCTAGTCAGCAGATGCCCTCTGGAGGTACCAGATGTTCAGACAAAAGGGAGGATGGCAACTGGGAGATAAGTCATGTAAGGTGCAGCATGAAGAGGATTTGCAGAAAATGGTTCAAAATGGTTGGTGCAAGCAGATATAAGTAAGTATTATTGCTTCACTCCTAGACATTGTTTTTTATCCCGTCCCTTCAAGGCACTTTACAAAGAAGTCACTATCATGTTCCAAATTTTCCTAAAGCACAAGAGCTCCCACAGCTTGAGAGCCCCCCCCTTTTCTCCCTTCCAGGCCTGCCTGGCTCTGGGCATTTGGGATAGCTGAGTATGTTTTCTCTCTCCACAAGCAAAGCACTGCAACAAGGACAAGGTGATCAGGGAGGGTATCTCCCTGCCACACACCTGCACCCACTATATTCAGCAAAAAATAAATGGCAAGGAAATGAACCAACTTGGTGTTATCGGTCATGCAGCCTCACTGCCGTTTTCAGAGACTGCACCTTTCTGAACTTGTCTGGGGACTCTTCAGCTGCAAAGCCAATGACCTCATTTGTCACCTCACAAATGCTTCCCTCCTGTGAGCCTTGTGGACGACGTGCATCTTTGTTTAACAGGACATACTGCTTTGAAGAACAAGGAAAAGACTACTGATAGCGATGTGAACTCAGAGCAGTCATAAGTCACCTTTCCAGGAGAGCTCAGCTCTGATTAAAGCACAGTTGAAAAATGTGCCTCTCCCAAGAATTCCCCTTGTAGCATTCCCTGTTAGATTTTCCAGATTACATGAGCACCTGACAGACTAGGAAAGAAATATGACTACAATTTTGAATATAGAAGTAAGTCTTAAAAAGAGTGATTTTTTGAGTCTTAGTGGTAAAATAATAAACCTTTGCTGCTTAGTTAAAAGGGGCACCAATTCATTTAATGATATTAAAGATTTCTACAACCTTTGTGATACAAGACATCACAACAAATAATACAGCAAGTCCTGGCTTGTCTTAAATCCCATTGTTGATGAAAGTAGATCAGGGACAGCTACAATGAGACTAGGTGATGAAAAAGGATGAAGATTTATAGTATAAATTTTTAAAAAAACTTAAACTTTAGGTGCAGCATTGCTTATAAAAAAAATTAGAAGCTGCTCTCTTTATGTTCCTATGTGTGTAGCACAGTGAGAATGAGTTCTATTTTGAGAATACAATGTTTCTTAGATGTCATTAATTTGAACAGGCTGTCAGCAAAAAAATGGATTTGCAAGACAGAGATCAGGCCATGATCTGATCTGTTTTGCACAAGTATAAAAAACCCAATGTTCAAAGAAGAGAAAACAACATTTTGGAACTTTGTTGAGAAAGGGTCAGAGCAGTTTCTTAAAACATGTCTTGGCAGTACTCTCTGAAAGCCTCTGTATCACTAATGAGAATGTCACACTTGAAGGAGCATTGTACTATTTTGTAACCTACCACATGAAATCCGGTGCCCAGACACAGGTTAAATGCACACAATGAAATTCTCTTTCCTCCCACTGCCAGTTCTGCCACTTACTACACCGAAGCCCACAAAAAATATAATATGACTCAGAATATGTAGGCTGTGCCTAGGCAGAGAAAGTTCATTCAAAATTGATTTTCTTTCAGGCATTCCTGATATTCCCTGTTTCAATTGCTCACCTACTGTACAGTTGAGTGAGCACTTAAAGAAGTCGCAAAGCGATGCAGCCTGTCTGGGACATGAAGGAATGTGGAGCAGGATAATCACAACATCATCAACCCAATTCTCCAAGGTAGCTGGCCAATAATACTGTTCTAATTGAATAACTTATCCACAGCTATTTCCCCCGGGAGAGCCTACGGCTTCAGCTCTCTGTGTAGGCAGATGGTGCAGCATACACAATGAAACCTGTAATTTTCTCTCACTACTGAGCATGTTAACAGTGAGCTGTTTTCCCAGTACTGCTAGCCCATTAATATTTTATTTTAACTGGTTTTCTCCAAGTTATTATGCACCATGCAGCAGAGAATGGAGAAATCAATGATACATTTCGTATTATTTTTACAGCCAGCTCACTAAGCTACCCCCTGCTCATTAAGGCTTCTGCTTTGCTAATCAGCAATTGTATATGTCATCATCAGGTATATGCTGAAATGAAAGTGTCATAATTAAAAACAAAGGTGCATGAGTCACCGGAGCCCTGAATTACTAACTAGCAGCAAAGCATAACAAATAGGCTGCAAGTGAATTTCAAACCTGCAAGGCTGTTTTTTAAAACATGCATTAATGAGCATGTGCCGAGCCTATTTCTGACTCCGAGAACGCTGTCCTGATCTTGCTCTCTGAACTACACGTCTTAGCAATGCCATCCCCTTGTCCCCAAACGTTGGAACAGCACATAATCCTCAGCAGCAAAAGTGGTTGAAAGGCAAATGCAGCCTGGGAGGGCAAGGCAGCAGAGACAGCCCATCAACAGCGTAACAACATGACAGATGACAGACCCAGAGGCAAATCCAGGCCTGCCAGCAGATCTGCCTGTAGAGCCTGCCAACGAGCCAGATGCAGCTACTGAAAAGATATCATCCCTAGCTTAGCATCTGGGTCTTGCTGTGGCCAGCCATACTTCATGTGCTCTGTGTCCTTACTGCTGACCCCAACTGCTGGGAGAGGCTGCAACAATGAGGGAGAGCTCAACTGCAACAACAACACTGCATTTATATTTTGCTAGTATATACACTGTGACTATAAAAAAATGTCAATCTGCTTACAGTATTATTATCAGTTTGCATTTATTTTAGCTCTTCTGGCAGCATATACACACTGTTTCCCCTCTCCCACTGTCTGAAAAAAGACAGCTCAGGGATTCTCTCTTTGCTTTCCATTTCCACTCAGAAGTACACAGCTACTTCACCATCTCTTAGAAAGAGCAGTACACTGTAAATCTATGTGTGATCAAACTTCGGCATTGAGATGCAGCAGTTCTTGTCCCTGGAAAGGTACAGTTCTTTCTAATTCACAAGTACTTCAGAGCTTGGCTTGTAATATTAAACATCAAATAAATCTCTGTCGAGTGACTCAGGTGACAATTAAGGGAAAACTAATGATACGGCACCACAGAAAAGGTAACTGCATCCATTGTTAGGTACTTCCCAGGTCAGGATACATGCATAGCATTTCAAAAATGGTATTAATTTGTTCACCCTGACATCCTAGTCTGACTACAGAGGTGCATTAATAAAATCATCATTTTTCCTTTTCTAGAAGTTAGGGACATTCTCTTTGGATGATCCTACCCCCCTTGGAGTTCAGCACTGCTTTTCTGCATACTAGTAATTGGCTCAGTCAGTCAAGCAAAATGTAAATGTAGATGTTCAAAAGCATCCTGTTGAGGATTGGGTATGAAAGGTTCAGTTCTCTTTCTTTCTCATCTATAATAGGTACTAAGAAATATCTTAAGCACATGTTTATAAATGTATTCTTCAGAAAATATGTAGTGTTGGACATTATTGATCTCTAATGGAAATTTCCTTAGTCTTGTGTAAGTCTCAGCGCATTTATAGAAACCAAACCATATTGTTCCTTTTGGTTCAAGGCAGGATTAATCTCACTTACCTCAGGCATCTAAGTCACACTAGGATCCCTTTTAAGTCAATGGAAAAATACAGGCCCCTTCAGAAGGCTATTCATCTCGTCATAACGTAGGCATCAGAACAATTCATCTGCAATGAACCCTTCTGTGAAGGCACCTATGTCTTCCTATTAATTATAAAGGGAGCCCACAAAGACTAGCTTTGAACAGGTTCCTCTTTTTTACTCTTGTGAGATCAGGTGAGATGCATCCCACTCTTCATGTTTTTTTGGCTAAAGAGGAACGTGTAGACAGAGAACCAGGAAGTTAAAAGAGCACAGCCTTTTGCTTTAGATTCATATATATTCCCATAATTAAGAAAGGATTACCAAAAAAGCTGAATCACAAAGCTACTTTCCTTTGTTTCATGCCACAAAGCTGGAAATGGCACAATTCCCCATATACAGCCTTTGAGCCATTCTCTAGTTCTCTTAGTGAATCATGCAAAGCTGGAAGATCTCTTGACACTGATTCCTTCTTTTCATTCATTTTTTCAAACATATAAGATCATCCCAGATGCATAAAGACAGTCTACACTGGAGACCCAGTCTATTCTGATATTAGCAATTCTTGTACTTATGGGACTATTATATGGCAAAATTATGGAATATTGAAAAGGACACAGGATATTTTATGAGCTTTGTAATCACAGATGTTTTGAGAGGGGCACTTATGTGATCAGCTCTGATGATGATTCAGTCCTGTAACTAAAACTGCTTGATTACCCTGTGGATGGTATAAAATTTTTTTCCCAGTAAATTCTTAATATTTTTTTCTACATTTTGGTGGACAAACATGGTATAAACCAATTGGTTCAAAATCTTGACTAGCCTGAAAAAAACCCAAAACATTCTGTTCTAAAAATTTCCAAAATTAACTTTTAAAAATTCACATTTCTTTAAAACATTTATTTAAGCTATACAAAGAAATGCCAACTGTTTTGAAGAAATGAATTATTCAGTACTGGAATAGCTAGCTGAGTACTCCGTATGACAAATTACTTTACAGGTTAACATAAAATAAATTCAAAACTGCCAGAAAATTGAAAAATTGGTTATTCACATGGCAGTGTTGTGGGGTTAGTACTTCATGTATTGTTTTGCTTTTGCTGTGCAATAAGGAGAGTTTTGAAAACTGATGTTCTTTCTCTTCAGAAGAGGTAAAATATGGCAATTTGAGTTTTTTCACAGCATCCTGTTTTTGTCTGGGGTCACCAGCACATCTCCATACTCACAGATTTCTCTGAAGAGGAAGGAGCACGTTATCTATTATTGCTGGACTCTCATGTATAAGAGAAAATTGATCTTTTTGAGAATACATAGGTATTTTAAATATATTGATGTGTTTTTAAGAGCAGAAGCAAGAAGCTAAGTCATCCAGTGCTTTAAAATAATGGAAGGGATGTGGAACTGTTTTCAATGAAAAACAGTACTGCCAAAAACTACAGCTGCTTCCATGGGCCAGTCTCATTTTCTTTACTTTAATTCAGAACCAGATGCAAATGGGAGGAACTTTTACAGGTGAGTTTTTAAAGCTGACATTCAGTATGAATGGCATTAAGTTGCTTGCATGTCTATTTTCATCAATGCATTAGGTTTGCAGGAAAGTGTTTGCATTGGAGCAAAACTTGCAGGTGCTTAGCTTACTGCAGATTCCAAAGTGGAGGAAAGCACCTTGACATCCCTTAGTTTCATCTCATCCGAAAGGCAGGAATCACTGTGCAAGAAACAGCTTTTCCAAGTGCACAGGAAGACATATAGGGCCAGACCCATTTCCCAGGGAGATTAATGGGAAGCCTTTTATTGACTTCAGCTGAGACCGAGGACAGCAATAAAGATACCTGGCTCACAGTTCTCTCCTCTAACCAAATCTACTAAAACATGTTTTAAAAATCCTTCCTTAAAGGCCTTGAATTGTTCTGCTACTGCTCATCACCAGAGACAAATTCTGGCTGGTATCTCCATACATTTGTAGATGAGTATGACCAAAGTCAAAATGGTGAAACCATTATTTCCTGTAAAAATTCAGTGGAGTTGTCTGCAAATGAGTAATAACTTACAGCTGCATAGTTCAACAAATTCAAGATCATTTACTGCAAATTCTGTAGGATTTATTCAAGCGACTAACAAGAGAGAAGATGACATCCAAAAAATTTCTACATTTGCATCAGCACTACTGGATCAGTTCCCACACCTGTATAGTATGAAATAGCAGAGAGGGTACCCTAATTCACATGGGATCATCCCAGATCTATAACCAGAAAAAGGTAATTATGACCAAGGAATGGCCCCATGCCATGATCCTCCTTTCTATGAAATAATAAAAAAAATAAAAGAAGAACAAATCTATCTTTGACCTGTTTTTATCTACTCTGTCTAATATTTTTTCACAGATTTGTAATATAAGTATGTAATAAATACTACGCATTCTGTCTTTACCTGCTTTCATGATTCTTTGGTCACACATTCAACATAGTGT
>WEZZ01021673.1:19827-38456 GCA_013400585.1 Chloropsis cyanopogon | reverse complement strand
ATCACACTTTTGATTTTCTTGGCAAGTGTTGCATAAACAGACATTCGGATGCTCCTCCACCACTGCTGTTCATTCAGCCTTTCTCACCAGTTTTCCAGCACAATGTAACTACAAGCATGTTAAACAGTTTAAATGAGCAGCCTTATCAGACACTACTTGTTTCTCCTCTCTGGCTACTTTGCAAGCTTGAGATACAGCTCTAGTTCTTAAGTCTTCTTTGTCAAGCTAACCTAAGGGGTGAATGAAAATTAAGGGATTTGCTGTTTGCAAACCAGGCAAAACTTCACAGCTTTATTTTGATTTCCCAAATGTAATAGCAAAACATACTTTGACTATGTCTAACAAGTGCATTTAGCACAGAAGCCATTTATGAGATATGAAATAATTTAGACTACTGGCCTCTTTTTTTTCCCTACCTCCTTTTGGCTTTAGACACCCATTGAGATACTAATGTTATCTTCTCTTCCAAAAGTACAACAGTAACCCCTCTTCCTCCCTTGGAATGGCAATGTGTAAATTGTTTATTTATTTCTGGATGCCTCTTCTATATTTCCATGAAAGTTTCATTAAATAGAATACACATACCAGGGGTTTAAACAATCTGACTGAAAGGAGACCATACATTCTGTTAAGCCCAGTTCCATTTTTCAGATTTCTAGGCTTTTGGGACTGCAGTAGAACTAGATGTTTCTAACGGAAAACAATGTACATAGTGAAGATGCTTGCCTAGATAGTGACACATCCACATCACCTTTCAGCTCACCTCTGGATTAAATTTGGTTTGATAGCCTGACCCAGATCATCTCAGTGCTTAGCTCTGTGTCTCTGCAGGGCTCATTGATCCATTAATACAGTCAAGGGAATTCATACCAAAGCACGTAACTCTACCACATTTCTGCTTTTTCAATCAGCACAGATGGAAGTCCAGATCTGTCTGTATAAGCTGTATAAATGAGCTCCCCTAGCCTCCAATCTACTAATAAAGCATAACAGTAAGAGTATTGTACTAAAAGATCATGCTAAAAAAAAACCAACTGTTTTTTTCCTTATGCATGGAAAAAATATTAAAATTGCTTTAGAGAATTACCTTTAAAGGAGCAAATGCCCTAACATACAAAAAGGTAAAAGTCTATTTTTCTAAAGAAACAGCATGTCTTCCTCCCTTCCTGCCAAGCAACAGGTGCTAACACATCTCCTTCATGGCCTGATAAACCAAATAATAGGAATTGTCTTTGCATCTTTTCTTTGCCATCTATAAGGCTCCATATGCTGCCATTACTTGCCTAATTTACTACAAACACCCAAAGGAAACAGTCGTCATCACTGCCTGAATTTTCACAACAAACTAATGACTTAGCATATTTTAGTGGCAACAGAGTGAGACTTCTGCAAAGACACTGCTAAGCTGAAGTGGCTGAGCACTCATACTCTGAAAGCTAGGAACCTGAGCTGGTTATCTTCCAAGAAATTTATCATGATACTGAATATTTAACAAGTGTTCATGCATTTTGGTCACTCCTGCTATGGCACATCACAAGGCAACAGTTCTTTCAATTTCAAGAATAAATTTTGGATACTCTTTTTTTGTTCTGTAGTTTTCCATCTGACTGTTACATGTCCTCAGTGCATACATAAGGAGAAAGCAGTGATGCATGGAAGAAAACAGGGTTAAGTATCATCAGATAATAATTACATCAGAAAAACACTGGGTTTGTTGCTCTTGCTTTTTTTTCCCAGAAAAATTAAAAATCATACTTGATTGTCAAGGATCTATTAATGCTGCTTTGCCTGTACACCACCTCCAGGAGGCTTAAGAGAATTGGACATCTTAATTAATCATCTTGGGTCTTTTTAACGTAATCCTAATATTCAGCTTAGTGAAGCAGGATTTTCCCTGACCCCAGGCAAGATGGCCTCTTCCTGGTGTTTCAGATCAAGGGGCTGTTGCAAATGATGGAGAGTAGAGTAAGTAACAGAGAGAAGGTAACAAAAATGCAATTACTGGAAGGTGAAATGAGCTTCTCTTCTTCTGCAAACTTTTTTTTAACTCTATGAGACTGATTTTGCCTGTGGGGGGGGGGGCAGGGCGCAGGGGAAGAGTGGCGGGAGTCCTATCTAACTCACAGAGCTATTCTGAGCAAGGATAGGTACATCACAGCCTGTAAGGCACTCAGCAGCTGCAATAACAAAAAGCAGAGAATACAGACTTCTAGACCTACAGAATACAGGCTTCTGAAGCCTTAAACTGTGACAGTCCTACACCTCAGTCACGTGTAGGACATCAGAGGGGGCAACAGACTCCTTAACCTTAATACCACCCAGTCAAAAAATGTTCTTTCCAATCTTGAGTATTTCTCCCAGTATATTACGCCTTTTAGTTGTCTTTTTGCTCCCCCGTCCTTTTAAAACACCTCCCTAGTATTACATTCAGATAGTTGCAGATCATTTACAAGTTTCTGATAGGATATATAAGGAGAGACACAAGGACCCTTTTGCTTATATGCAAAAACAACATTTTTTCAGAGACTTCAGCATCTAAAAAGATAGAATCATAGGATCAGAGAATGGCTTAGGTCAGAGGGGACTCAAAGACCATCTAGTTTCAACCCTCCATGCCTTGGGCAGGGATACCTTTCACTAGACAAGATTATTCAGGGCATGGGAAAACAAGATAAGGCATAAACAAACTGAACAGAGATGCATCTATTACATGGAGAGACATTCCTTGTCTTGAGTTGGGACACAACTGGGGAGAGCAATGTTGGGTCTGGAAGGCAGTCAGATCCATTACACAGCTCAAGCAACGAGAAGGGTGAACAAGCATGTAGGTTGGCCTTCAGACACCAGGGTAAAAAGGGAAGATGTGACGGGGTAGGAGGAAGAAAAAAAGGTTTATTGGCCTCATCCTGATAATTGAAAGTTATAATTGCAGGTTTTTCGCCCCCGTCACAGAGTAGTTGGTACTACAAGAAAAAAGATGATTTTAAAAGCACACTGAAAGCTCTCTGCTGCCTTTTGCAGAAGATTAATGCAGTTTTAAATCGCAGCTTTATTGTCTGTTGGCAAAGTGACTGCCATGAAGGGATTTAAAACTGCAAATTCTTTAGCGTAGTCAGACATACTTTTGAAAAATGAAGTCCTCCTCTGCTCAGGGGATTAGTTTAACTTTTTATGACATTCATTTTTGTAATTCTTTACTACTTCTTCATCTTATGTTTGCTTTATGAGGTTATTATTTTTATACATAGTTTGGTAGAATCTTAGGAAAGCTGAGAGAGACAGGTGTTTGAAATTCAAGGTACAATAAAGAGACATAACATTTATTAGAAAAGAAGAAATGTGGCATAAATGGGAGTTGCCTTTTGTTGCTCAATACCCACCTCAGTTCTCACTGCAGTAGTTGGCAATGATATTTGAAATAAGGCTGCCTTAGTTACTTAGGTTAGGAAACACTGACAGTAAAAGTAGAGCTGAGATATCATGGACCAAAGAAAGGACACTACAGTTCTGGATGCCAAGGCTCTAGCTCTGCCTGTCCTGTTGTGGGTCTGGTTGTGCTTCTTGAAGGCACTGACCTTCACACTTTTGTTCACTCAGGTTTAGAAGCCACTTGCTCAACAGAGGCCTAGGCAGCTTTTGTGGTATTCAAATGTCATTACACAAGATGTTCCTTTAATATTCAGCTCACAGAATTTCAATTAAACTGCCATTTTAGATCTGACTTACAGATAACCAGAGAGCACATGTTTTAGAAAGCCATCCCATACTGACTGAAAAATCCTCATAGTACGGAAATTTACCCATAACCCCTGATAATGTGTTCCACCATTTGCCTTGCACCATTAACTAATTTTTTCTCTTTTCTAGCTTGAATTCATAAAAGCTAAATGTTCCATTGCTGTATTATAGACAGTTCTATTAACAGCCTTGGTTGATCAGCACTTCCATTGGTAACAGATGGGCTGATCTAATCAAAACTTAAGTTCCCTTCAATAAGTAAAATTCACTAAGGCCCTTGAGTCTCACTACTAGGCGTGTTTTCTAGCCCTTGTGTTATTCTCATGTGTCTGTTTTTGATTTCTCACCAGTCTTTTTAAGGATTTTGCAAATTAACTGGTCAGAGTATTCCAGTAGCGATAAAGAAACCAAAGAGATATTAACTAGAGCATCCCAACACCTTTAAAACAAGTGATTGTCAAAGATATCTGGGGGACCAGGGGAAATCTTCATGATTTCAGGAGTTTAACTAAGAATTTAAACAGAATGTAAAAATAAGCTTTCAAATGTGTGTTTGACCTTTTTCCTCATTTTGTTAATTTTCTCGTATCTGTGTATGTAGGAGTTCTTAAGTATTCTTGTAAAATAAATGCAGATAATTTTCAGATTTTCTAGGAACTTCATGGACTATATTCTTATTAAGGTACCTTTCCCCACTTGTATTCTTTCAGGTCACTCAGCAGTCCAGCCCTAAGTATTCAAGTTAGTCTTCATCTCCCAACTGATAGCTACATACTGTCCTCTTACCATCTGATAATTGTGGTCCGCTTTCTGTTTTCTTACATATAAGTTATCACAATCATATCTATTAAAACCAGAATGTTTTTCTTCCAGCTAATTTACCAGGAAGTTAAGACAGCCCAATCTCACCTATCCATCTCTTTCATTATTAGCTGCTCTGTAATCTTCACATCAGCTACTAGTGTAATTAGTAGGAGCTAATGCTCATTTCACAAGAGTTAAAATGTTGCACTGATAAAAACCACTTTAGAGCCTGAGAACAGATCCACTCAGGATCCTTGTGTATGCCACTTGCTTAGTGACGACTTCTCACTCAGCTAAATGATAATTACCCACCATTTACTCTGTTTAACATCCATTGTGCTGATTTTCTTTTGTTTTTATTTTTAATTGTAAGGTTGTATACCATCAAATCAAATGCCTCAGAGAAGCCAATGCAAATATAATTACCTCCAGAAGACAAAGTCCTAGCATCACAAAAAAAGTATGTATTGGGCTAGTTTGACAAGAATTTCTTATCAGCAGTCTCTGTGAATCAACATTAATTGCATTACTTTAACTTACATCTTGACTTACTTGACTCAGTATCATGCCGTTTTCTTTTGGCTGTGACTGAAGCCCTAAGAACAAGGCTGAGTTCCTTCCTTCCTTCCTCCCTTCTTCCATTCATTTCTTGCTTTTAGAATAGTTTAAAGGAACAGAAAGGAGATGAGAAACTATTATCTAATCTCTTTTGCAGTGATCTGACCTCTACAATAAGGATACTGACAATACAAGTTTTTCTCAAGGCATTTTAAGTCTGTAGGCAGAAAACACTCTACAAATGCAATGGATTATTGCTAAGTACTGTTGCTGCTCCTAATGTCAGCCTTTCAGACTAAGCACTGCACTTTAAGGCCATGTCAGAGAGTAATCACAAACTAAAGAACAAAGGGAAAGGAGATTAAGAGCTCAGACATGTAGAACCTGCTTCTCTCAAGAGCTGTGCCTCAGCCCCTAGACCAGCAGTCAGGTTGGATACAAACAGCAAGTTTCCAGGTCTTGAGGGTTTCAACTGATGGTGTGTTCTTTGGAGCACTGTCTCCCTAGGGCAGAAAAAAACTGGATGGTAAACAATTAGATGGCTGCACTGCACAGGGCTGTGTGCTCTGATTAGGAGATCCTGCCTGACACAGAGGGATGTCACTGCCTGCAGTGGTATCTGTTCCTGTCACTATCGGCGTGCGGCAGGTGACACTATGGAGGATGAAGCTCGGCTGAGCTGCCTACGGAGCTGAAGGGAGGTGGCAAGGAAAAGGGGAGAAGAAGATAGGGCTGACAACTGTAACTAACCCTTCAGAGCCTAAAGCAGGAGAAGGGGGCTGGGATGGCTGGATGCAGAGCTGGTGTGTCACAGCACAGCTACTGCAGCTGAATCAGTCCTAAGACAAAAATAGCTACTTACACTCTCTGTCACCACTGCCATTGCTTAGAAACCTCCTACAGTCTGACAATGCAACCAGGCCTTTGCCTCCTCTACTTAGCTGAACGAGCACCCCACAGCCACAAGTGTTAAAAAGCTGCTCAAGGAAACCACCATCCTGTTCCAAATCCCCATGGTCACCCTACCACCATCACTGCTCTCTAAGGAGGGGAGAAAAAGCAGATCTACTCTATGGGTAGCCAGACCTAGACAAAGGGAAGCACAGCTGCTTTAGGAAGTTTTTTCACGGATTCACTTACAGCACACCTAGCACAAAGCAATATATATGGGTAGCCACCTGACTGCTAGTAGGCACTGAAGGTACTTTCTGCAGGAGAGACATGCAAATGCATTTCAGGTACTGTCAATACACCAGTAAGCTAGGAAAGAGCTTAAAAAAGTCACAAGATATGTTGGAGATATGGCTGTGTCCCTTGGGAAGTCTCTGCAGCAAGTTTGTCATCCCTGCGGCTTCTCTTGGAAAACTCTTTCTCCCTCCTTTTTACGTCATCTTTGGGACTGATGAGGCAGCCCCTATGGAACAGTTCAGCCAGCTGTGCATTGGACAGCTGATACCGTGGGGAGCTAGAAATGCCCACCAAAGGTGTATAGGAATGACCATCCACTTCCTACAAATGCAGTGGGGTGTTTTATTCCCATTTATTCTCTTGAAGTCTCAAAGTAAAAACTATCAAATAAAATACAATCACTAGGAAGATATGATCTATTACATTCAATGAGAAACTTTGGTCAAGGAAGGGAGTAGTGTATGAATACTTCATACTTTAATTTCCACTAAATTACTTTTCCCAGATTACATCACACATTAAACAACTATTCAAGGAATGACTGGATTTCCACTGAAGGAATCTCAAAAAACAAACAAAACTTAAAACATTCTTTTTCACCCTAAAGTACATTGAAGACATTGTATTAAAATTGAATTTGTTTTATCATAAAAAGGAATTCTAATCACCTTTGGACAAGGACAATAAATTGCTTCATGATGGCCAGGATGAGCTCTCAAAATCCATAAACAGATGTCCCTAGTGCCAAGAAAGAGCAACAAGCCCATTCTTCAGGCTTGGATGTCTTGTAGAAATGTAATCCTCTGGCAGGGTTTATTCTATGACTAAGCTCTATTTCTGCTATTCTGAGAGCTCTAAAGTGTGGTTACTTAATGGTTGTGTCAAGCTGGTGTGTTTGTAACTCCTTATAAGCTGAGGTTCAACAGTGCAGGCATTACCAAGATACAGAGCCATGTAAGTGCAAAAAAAAAAAAGTAATCAAGCAGCCCAACAACAAACATTACACTAGGCAGTGAGCAGAGAAAAAAAATTAAATTATTTGTTTGTCCATCATGGATACTCAGTAATCACCCTGGGTCTGCAGGAAAAGCTTAACTGTTTGTAACTACATCTTGTGAAAAATTTAAGCAGAATGTGTGCTCAGCCTGCAACACTAAAAATAGCAAAATACTCACACCACCTGTGGACCTTCCAACGTTTTCATATTCAGGTTTTGATTTTTTTCTGTCAGGTAGTATCATTTTCAGTGCTATATTTAACTCAGAGGATCCCCATATTATCGCAAGTGTACAAATCTCTTGTTAACGGAACTTGTATCTTGTAAGGTTGACTCTTCAAAATGCTGTACAAGCATTAATTACTCTGCTTTTTGATAAGTTAGTTCTGTCCTAAAGGGCTAGAAAATGACTATGCATACAGAAGAAGACATTAAAAATATCCTACTCCTTTATTCCTTCTTTATAAAATTGTATTGTAAAGCACCAAAGATGCTTCGATAATGTACTATAAGGCACTGAAAGAATACTAAGACTGCCTATAACACCGTAACAAAATTCTTGCTACTGCTTTTCTGTGTTCCTTAATGTTTTATTTAGAGGAAGAGGTAAGAGAGATAAGAGGGAATAGCACAAAAAAAGCTGGCATTCTTCAGCAAATTACAAATCCTTACTATCTGAACTAAAACTTCAAGAACTATGTTTGCATAAAGGAGAATTTCCTAAACCACTGTGTGTGAATTATTAGCTTTTCTGTTTGTGGGCAGAAGGTTACTAACTGTTAGCTGTACCTCCTTCTCACCAGTTTTAAACAGGGTATTAAAAGGAAACAATTGAGATACCTCAAATTATTTTCATTAAAGAAATAGGGAGCCTTGAATATACTCAGCTATTTTACTTTTTATAGAAAATGTTATTTGAAAGCAATATAGCAAATGATCAAAAAAAAAAAAGAAAATCCTGATAGTATTTATGAAACACTAGTTCATTCTTTGATTCCAGTGAGTTTTAATTTAGAATCCAAGTATTACTAAAACCTGAACCAACACACCCATCTTACTTTCCAGTATCTGGTCCCTGGCATCTATTTGTTAAACCCAGGAAGCAAGGAGATATTTTAACCTTTATAGGGTCCAGCTGGATATTCAAAGACTTGTCTTGTTGACTTTGCCAGGTTAGTACAGCCAAAAAATCACTCTGAAAAAGAAAGCTGGAAAGAGTAGATCATCCTTCTTACCCTCTACCCACATGAAAATTTTACCCTGTGTAGCTCGGTGACATGGACAGTTTACTAGCATTTAGAGGAGGTGAGAGTATGGAAACATCCAGCAGAGAGCAAAGGATCTAAAACCAACTTTGATTATTGAAACTTCTTCACATGTAAGTGACAGATCTATTCCCGCTAACATCATCTCACCCAAAATGTTTTGATTACTCATATCTGGAGGTTTCTGCCACCTCAGTTTAACAGAATGTCAAATCAGTACTGAGATACGCTGAGCAGAAATCTATGGCTGGACAATTTAGGTAACACTAGAAATTGTTTAAAGTTTTAAAGAAACTTAATCACCTTTCTGCAAAAAATATTTGGTAAAACGTGATTTGTAAATGGCACTGTTGGAGCAGAGATTAATAACTTATTAACAAGGAAAAGCCACTGAAAATCTGCCTTTTTAAAAAAGGGATCAAGTTTACTTTAAAGGGCTTTTAAACACAAAGTGTTTCCGCTATTTGTTAATTTAAAAAAGTAAAATGTATTCTGTTAGTTCTACGTTATTACTTCATATTCTCTAAGCTTCTATATTTCAGTGATCATGCTGATATCCAAGACTGAGTTTAAGTTTCTATTTCAGGCATTTAGAAGTTTAACAATTATGTCAAAAACTTGCTATTGCAAGTTCCCTTTATGCTAAAAAAAAAGAAAACCAGGCAACTCTAGGTAGTGATTCACTTTATCCTGAAATAGGCCAGATAAATAATCCTCTGGAATTACCCATTTCTCTCCTAGGAAGTTTGGGGTGACTGGTGTGGACTTTGACACTGAGTTAGCAGACTTCCAAAATTAAGTCCAGTGGGTCTTACCCCTGGGGGCTCATCTTCAGAGTAGGTCAGCTTGAGAAGTGCTATTAAGCTGAATGGTCCACCAAGAAAGACTGAGGTCAATGTGCTACTCCTAAAGTCCTATTAACAACAAGTGAGGCTTTTAGTACTCATTAAATGGATTAAAAAAAAAACCCAACTCATAGCTATTGCCACTGCATTTTTGCAAGGTCTAAGTGCAGTGTTTATGGCTGGGGGGACAATTCAAAACTTCACAAACATTACAACAGCAAAAAATCTCAAAATTGGCAAAAAAGCAGCCCTGTATTTGGATTATTTTATCTGTGGCATTCAGCAAACCATGGGTCTCTCCATCCTTGAGGTGACAGGAAAGCAAGCATGCATTGTATGTATCAGCTTTCTGCTACACCGACTGCAACATCTTTTCTTTTTCTTCCAGAAGATATGGTTCTACCTCTCAATATACATTCCTTGTCTCTGTGAGGGAGCTGGTAAGGAAAGGAAAACCTCTGCAGAAACCTGGACAGAAATTAAAGGAGCAGCATCTGTTAAACACTACAACTTCAGTGAACCTTTAATGGTGGGGGAGTTACAAACCATACTGCACTCTGAGCTAGTAATCCTGAGCTTCCCTATGTGATAAATATATAATAATTCATGATATATAGATATTGGATTGTGTAAATAACATAAGGAAGTGGGTAAAATAAATGTAATTGTATATAGGACTTTTTATTTAGAAATTGTATTTGAAATAAAAGAACTCTCACAAGCAGGAGGTCCTACTCTGCTTTGGAATGTGGCAGCAGATGGGTCTTATCTCCTATCTTCAGACACACAAAAGACAGCTCCAACGAGTGTGTTCCGTTCTCCGAGCACATCAGCGATTATCTGATCAGGAAAATCTCTCCTCACACCCGGCTCCACACGGAAAAGATTTACTTAAGATATTAAGGGAGGCTTCCCAGAACACGTCTGGGAAAATAATGGACTTGGAATNATTGGCTTATCAAATTATTACCTGTAACACCTAGTTGAATATTAAGCAGAATTAAAACGAATAAAGGTAATTTAAACTGACCTAACTGTGATTTGGTGGACTATGGTTAACACTGAACAAACTTGTGTACCATTTTCAAAGCATTCCCCAGTGGCAACAATGGGGGTCTTCTGACAAACCAGAGTGAGATTTGGATGTACTCCTGCATCTCCCAGAGCCAAGAATTCAGCCTGTGTTTCAGAAAAGCTGAAGAAGCAACATGTGTGCCCTGCATCCTCCTTCTGTACTCGTTTGTCACCACCACCTCTGTTGCTGTGCACTACTGAACTTCACAGCCACCATACTGATCCTCCCACGTCCCAGTCCTCCCTGCAGCTGCTGGCCTGTTGAGAAACTCAGTCTGAAGACCATGAGTATCCTGTGTCTACTGTCAGAAGGCTACAGTAATAAATGGCACCCTTGGCAACATGTGCTTCCCCACACAAGCTAGTAAGGGAAGCAGAATCTGAATGTTGGGAATGTAAAGCAAGAACAAGAAGGGGTTTGTTGGTGTTTAATTATACTTGAGTCATGAAAGGACTTGGATTCTTCTAGTTTGATTTCACTCTCTGCCTAGCTGAGACTGAATGGTATGACTTCTGCTCCGTATCCTCTTCCTGTGAAATTGCTTCCCATTTAATTGGTTTTCTGACAAACAAAAAAAAAAAAGAAACAAAAGGGGAAGAGAAATCCTGAAATGTCATCCGTTGTAACTTGCTAATTAGGACACATAAGCTTTTATAAGGGAATACAGACCCTCCACTGACATACTGAAATTTTCAAAAATCAAGGAAATAAGATTCCTACCTTATCACAACACTAGGTAGAGAGCAGACCTAATAACTTCCAGCTGCTTTTGGTGCAACAATGCCTAAGCATGCCAGTTAAAGACCAGCTTTGATTCACAACACTGCCCATAAAGCTTTCATGTTATCAGAAGCACATGGACAGCCCCTTGGAACAAACCAATGGCAGGAAGAGTGGAGGAAGACCTGCTATCTTGCAAGGGCATGAGGTATCCATGCAACACAGGAACAGCTAGTGCCAGGTGAAGGCCACCCAGGTTTACGTTAGTAATTAGTATATTGACTGAATCACACTTGCAAAAGGCTGTTTGTGAACATAAATAAAGCAATGCTCCTCTGTGCTTTGAAGTTTTGACAAGGTTCCTGAGGTTGTACTGAAGATTTATTGATCCTGATCTCCAGCAAGACCTCAGCGAGCCCTTCCTCTGATCCTTTTTGTTCTTCTCCACTTTTCCTTCATGGATTGAAGAACTCATGGGACCATGTACTCAGGATACTAAAGGTCCAAATGACAGTCTCTCTGAACAGCCTCCTTTGAGTTACTCTGCACATGTGCAAGTATCTTGGGACAAATAGTGCAAAGGCCATTCTATCCTTTACATGCTTCTGCTTTTGATTAGCTACCTCTGAACAGGTTGCATCATTGACCACCAGAAGGAAATGCTTATATCAACAAATACATTCCCAGTTTGAGACAAAAATGCTTACCTTTTCCCTGCATTCCTTTGGGTTTCACTCTGACTGCTTGTGCATTTGACACATCAATATAAAAATAGATGCTTAGTAATTTAAAATTGGTCTATGTCACTCATAGTTTTGACATTTATGCTCCCCAGTCCATACTGTATGCATTATTCTGAAGATAAACACCAACACAGATTAAAGCATTTAACTGCCAGAAACGGAATCACTCCACAGCACTGGCTATAAGATACTGAATTTAAACTTTAATTACATTGCTTTGTCTCTTCTTGTGGCACACATCTGCTCTAACACAGCTTCTTCTGCTTAAGTGTTTCCCCTGCATGACACAAGAGTATATAAAGTTCTCATAGTGATGCCTTTTCTTGGTCTTAGAAAGCAGAGAGCCACTGAGATCACTTAACAGGGTTAAGGGATCCTTATTAAAATACCAAGGTAAAACCCCCTTATCCCTTAACCGTGTCTGGCTGTCAATTTTTTAAGACCAGGAAAAGGCATCAACAGGAGATAAGTTTAGTTTAGGGGCACTGATTTGTCACTGTAGTCAATTAAAGCCTTTTGTCTCTCCAGAAGGTAAATCAAAACAGGAACCAACTCTCTGAAGGAGCAGACAGTTTTTTCAAAGTACTCACGTGGGATCTCTGTGGCTCCCATGTGCAAGAGTTGTGTCCTCCAGACCTCTTAAGAGCAGCAGGTTAGAGGGACAAGGCAGGCTGAGAGCCCAGCTCAGGGAGGCCCAGTTAGTAGTCTGCCCACTTACTTTCTTTATACCAATATTGGCCTTCCTGAGACATAACAGGAAGCATAAAAGAATAAATGCACTCAAAATCTCCCACAGCATGAATCACTGCTCTGCTACACCTTGCAGTTGGCTGTCTTGAGGAACACATACCAATAACACAATACAGAGTATATCTCCCTCCAAATATTAACTCCTACTCTTCTGACATTTTAGGTTATGCTCTTCTCCATTCCAGTTGAAAATACAACTAGATGCTTCACTTTTAACAGATTGAATCATAGGAGAAAATGGAAGACTTTGCAAACTAAATGAAAGGCATTTGCATTGTTCTAATAGTCGGATTATTTAATATCACATGGCCTTGCTTAAAATGTTGTAATAAAAAAAGCTCACAAACACTCTTGTGAGGTATTATTCACTTGTGTGATCTGTAATAAAATGACCGAGTACAATTTTGTATCAATTATCTTTAATGATAGTAAATCTTAATAAATCATTGTAAATAAAACTTGTAAATGAGAGAGAAATATTCTCTGTTCAGACACTGAAGAGAAATCAGGGCCTTCAAATGATGTTTCATCTCATCCTAGCACAGCAATGTAGGACAGCTGGACTGCCCTCGGTGTGACTGTCTCTTCCCACTGACCATTAAGAGTCTGGATTACAGGCTGAGAGAGGAACAGTTTCGTATTTTGGTAGTGTAAGCCAGGTGATACAAACCCCATTCTGTGACACAGGAGGAAACTGGACTGGATTGTCCATGTTAAGAGCCATATGGACAATTAATTGCATTACTTATCAGGTACAAGCTTAGCCTTCCTTATAGAGTATTACCTTTGTTGGTACATACATAATTATTTTAAAATAGACAGACAGACAAGGAAGACTTACTTTCCCTTGATCAAGTGAACTCAGGCAGCAATCAAAGATCACTGACACCTGAGTCCCCACTCAGAACGTTAGCGTTGTGTGTAACAAACTCCTGACAGCATCTCTAATAGGAAAACAATGCTTTGTAATCCCCTCTACTGCCTTATTTTGTATCAGATGGCCTGACTATATATTCTGTAACTTTCCGCATAGAAGGCTGCATTGCTGTGCTCCGGGTTATTAAAAGGCAAACCACAAATTTCCTCCAGTTATTCTGACACATTGAAAATAGAAACCCACAGTTTAATATGAAGAATCTCACTCTGGCACATAAACAATCTTTTATATTACATACATTCATTCTAGAATAAAGCATCTATCTCTGTTTTACACAGATACTTTCACAGAAAACCTGCCAATGTAATACAAGGTTTTTCTATGTAACTGTCACATTTATGTAAACTGTATTACAGAACATTCACTGCCTCCATTTCACTTATTCTTATCTTCCACTAAAACCTGTGTAAGTTTACCTTGGAGGCTCTTCAGGACTTCAGCTTTTATGATTTTTATTGTGTTATTGGTTTTGGTTTTTATAGGGCTTAAAGCAAACTGCTTTTGAGCACTGTCAGGATACAGAGTGATATCACAATATAGTTAATACACCTAATAGGCATATCATCGTTCCAGAATATCTGTCCAGTCAAACAGGGAAAAGCACACAGCTCGCCTGCATGATTAGCTACATACACACATTCTTTCTAATACAGTGGGAGAGACACAAAGGAGCAGCATTTCAATAGTGGTATATGCCCCCACTCATATTTTTATGTTTAATGCAGTATGGAAGTAATTTTTGTGTTTGCTACCAGTTTTCTCCAACCTGGAGAAAATTACTTCAAGTGAACGCAGTCCATTTTACTGCCTATATTCTTACAGGAAATTCTTGCAAATAAATACTGTGTTACTGGGCAATACTAAAAATGCAGTGACAGGAGCCTTTTTAATGAATGTTACACTCTTGGTAGCAACAACACAACCAAGTTTGGAATAAAGCAGTTGCAGCTGGATGACAGCTTTGGAAAAGGTGTTTTTGCAGAGTGTCACATAATGCAGTTGGCATAATTCTTGCCAATGATAGTGAATGTAAATACAGCAGCACTGTACTTCCAGCTGGATCACAAGTCCCTTGATCTGCAGCTCAAAAGCAATACGCACTCTGAAGCACTTTTCATGTCAAATGAGGCAGGAGTATTCAAAGATAGCCAGAATATACAATGATTGTGTTTGAAAAGATTCATGCAACATATCTTAGGTCCTCTCAACCAATACTTGTCAGTACAGTAACTTGTTAACAATAAAGTCATTCTAAGCTTTTGGGGAAAAGTATCTAAGCGTCCTACAGACTGTGTATTTACATATTGTTTAAAAAGAAAAGTAAAACATCTTGGACAAATGCAGCTTCTGTTCACTCTCCAATTGACAGCACAATGTCTGTCTACTACAAACAATCACCCTCATGATCCAAATACCCAAAATCTTCTGAAGACCCCACAGCACTCCTAATACACTATAGAATAAAATGGGTAAAAATGAGCCAGGCAACTCTGATCAACACAGCTCAGCTGGGCTTGGAAGGCTGTAGTCAGCTGGTAAATATCTTCCCCACCACCTACACCACAGGGAACCTATCCTCCTCATGAGGGCTCAAAAGATTTGGCCCCATGCAAATAGCCAGGCTGGTGGAGATCATGCTGCTGGGGCCATGTTTGTGCTGAATTTTAGCAGCAAGAACACCAAGGGCCTGAGCAGAAGTGTGCTGATCCAGAGCTCCTCCTGGGAGTTGCAAATGAGAGGAAAAACAGCCAGAGTGCCCACCGCTCCCCAGCCTGCAGGCAGAGGTGAGCCTTTTTTCCTATTAGACCAAACATTTGAAACTCACCCTTCTTAGTCATCATGGTAAATAGAGCCTTTTACTATCACAACTCCCATGAATCCTTCTTTATTCACAAGTAGGAAGTCTAGGAGGGCACCTTTCCTAGCTCACTGAATCTTTGTGTAAAGAAATTATCTTCAAGAAACTTAAGGAAGTTCCCAGCCTTACCCATCCCAACAGTGACAGTATGGTATTGTCAGCTGATGTGTGGGAAATTGAAGTCTCCCATAAGGGCAAAGGCTACCAATCCAGAGACTTGTCTTAATTGCCTGTAGAATAACTCATCAGTGCAATCATCCTGGCTGGGTAATTAAGAACAGACACCCACAATGACATCATCTTTGTTTTCCTTCCCCCAACCCTTACCCACAGGCTCTCAACCACATCAATATTACCTGTAAGCGCTGTAAAGCTGGACTTCTCCCATATATGCACTGCAGCTTTTCCACCTTGCCTGCTCTGCCCATCCATTTGCCCTCCTGAACAGTACAGTGCTCTTAACACTCTGGATCAGTGACACTAAATCTTCTCTACCTAAGTTACAGGTTCACAAGAGATGATGTTCAATGTTCACCTGAACCACAACATAAATATCATTCTGGCAAACGAGTGCGAACAATTGATCAAAAAAGTATGTTTTAAGTCTGGTGACACAAAATTTGCAAATACTCAAGTTTTTGATAACAATCTCTTCAAGACTTTAAAATTTTCACCAGAATTTCAAAAGCACTGCAGTCACAACTGAGCAGACATCCATAGCCCACTCATAAAGCTCTGCAAGTAAAGCACTGTACTTACCCTTTGCAGGTCACAGCTGAATCCTGGAACAATAGTCAGGGAACACTATCAGTCAGCATCAAGATTTACTTTAGAGTACTAAAGGCTTGTCTTCAAGTGGTAGCCAGAGATTGAGATCTCCCAATGCCACACTAGATGTCCAGGCTGGGATCCAGCTCCTCTGCCTTTAGCTAGTCATATTGTAGGCATTCATATTAAATAATTGCTAAGGTCCCATTATAGTTAGTGCACTGAGAAGTTCTCTCTGCTATCTTGAAGCAGGCATCTTTAGGACATCTTTAGACTCTACAGAACAGGGCCCCAGTTTTGTTCTCTACTCACAGGCACCTTAATGCCATAATGAAATTGGCACCTACAGCCCAACAGATACAACTCAGGACCTATGGACAGTCTTGTTCTTATGAGGGGACATCTGGAAACCAGAGGAAATACCTATAGGAACTCAATTCATACACAAATGATGCCAAGGAGTAGGCTGCTACATCAAGCTCTTGATATCTACTCACTATAAAGGCTGTGTGGACACTGCCCACAAACAGACACACAGAAGCTAGACTAAGCCAAATCCCACTCCAGTTTGAGTTCTCTCTTCTGCCAAGGAAGTTTGTATCCTTAATCACTACAGCTGAGACGTGGAAAGAGCATTCTACTTTCATTTTCTGTAAAAAATGTGCTATTAAGAGCAAATCACTGGAGAGAGAAAGACTTTTTTTTTCCTTTCCCCTATTGCTTGTTCAAACTGTTTCACAAGGTTCAGGAAATACAGTGCCAAGTGCTTATTTAAACACATTTTTTTTCTTACATTTTAGAAAATAACATGTCTTGTGCCTGTAAAATGCTAATAAATACTTGTTATTTAAGAAATTATTTTAATATGTGACTTTTCTAAATAATATAAGACATTTGCTGAAGTGAAGAGACATTTAAAAATTAAGTATCAAAGAGTAAAGGAACACTCCACCTCTTACTCCTGCCAGAGTAAGTTTCACAGATAGTGACCGGCGAATTAACACGCTGAAGCAACAGGCTGTGCCAATACAAAATGCCTGTCTGCAGCCAATTCCCTGTGCAGTATGAGCTCAGCACTGGATTAATTGAAAAGCACCAAGTAAATGATACGTCTTGGTGAGTTTTCAAGAGGTCTTCCAGCAAGACAGAATCAATTGGGTTGGAAAAGACGTTTGAGATCATCAAAAGTCCAACCCTAACACCACCTTTTCAACTATGCCATGGCAATAAATGCCACAATCAGTCTTTTCTTGAACACCTGGACTAGCTGGTATGCAGACAGAAGCCATGTCCCCTCGCCACACCATCAGTCTTTGTTGTCATCTAACTCGCTTTTCCATAAGGAGTTTCTTCCCAGAGCTTTGCCTGCCTCTCTTTTGTCATTCACTTTGGCCCTTCACTCTCCAAAAGAGCTTTTGTATTGATTATCTACCCCTTGTGTGGCAAACACACAGATGCCAGCTCACTCTGACACTGTCTTACTTTTCTGCCCTGCTCCTTAGGCTTTGATTAAAGTGAATGTTAACATAAGCAATTAAGAATATTCTTAATTTAAGCCTGAATCCCACAGAAGTCAGATGCATTAGAGATTTATCTATAGTCCCTGAACTGGATTAAAATTTGGGATCTCATTATGTTCTTTAGCGTATTCTTTTCTTCTCTTTAGCTCCATTTATAAGCCCTGTCTGGAGGAACAGCTTAGTAATTTTCTTTCATGAAGATTGCAAATGCAGAACTCATATTTTCCCCGTGTTTTTTGAGTGGAAGGTTAATTTTTCAGGTCTTGCTGAAAGCAAAATTGCTTCTGTGTAAGTTTCCCCCAATGCAGACTTCATCTCACTCCCTAAGGTAATAGAAAATTAAAATTCTGTAGAAATCAAAAGTACAAAATAATGATGATAAGCAAATTGTATCCCTGATGGGAAATAAATTTTAAAAATATGGACTACAGCCCATTTGGCTAATTGACTTAGATTAAGTGATATTACTCACCACTTCATTGGAAATACATGGTACAGAAGAACAGTAAATATTGCAATGTTGAAGTAGAATTTTCTTGTATCCCTAAGGTAGTCTTCCAGCACTTTTATCAGAAGCTGTTGTACTAGATCATTAGGCTTATTACCATTTTAAAGTTATGCCAAAACCTTTAAAAAAGAACTTTAATAGGACAAGTTGGCATCATCATCTCTGTACTCTTGCTAAATGTGGACTCATTCTACACCACTAAGCTTCTACAGCAGTGGGAAAGCCAACCTCAGCTACACTGTGTACCCCTTCTCAGAAAAAAATTTGAACCTTTCTTCCTAAGGAGGTCAGGTAAATCAAAATACTGAAATCTTGTCAGCCTGAACTGAAAAATGTTTTGGGTTTTTTGTGTTTG
>WEZZ01021673.1:2960-19789 GCA_013400585.1 Chloropsis cyanopogon | reverse complement strand
TTTTTTTTTTTTTTTACTTTAACAGCATACAACTGTGACAAACTTCTGCGCTTAGTTAAGCACAATTTTAAAATGTATTCGACTTGACTAAAACTTGTATGTTGTCTCTTGAGGACATTAGGAAAGCACAGCACAGGCTATCTGCTACTTTAAAATTGTTATTTATATGACTTCATAAAGTTCCCTTTCTTATCAAAATACCTAAAATTTTGTTTGGGCAGCACAAATCTGGTCCCAGCAGTCTCTTGAAATTTAAATTTAAACTGATCTTTTCAAGAAGAAATGAGAGAGAAAACCCTAGAAATCAGAGGGTGTGGAGAGTCTCTTTAAAACATCTATTTATAAATCTCTATTTCACGGCAATATGTTGAAGCTGCCAAGTAAAGGAAAGTTGACATTGCAGAAGGTGCATCATCATGTGAGGAGTACTTGTGCTTTGGAACAGAAGACTAAAATATATTTGAGTATGCTTTGCTTCTAAAAATACCTAGACCTGTTACCAAATCTTCCCTGGGAAGAAAAAAATTACAATTAGATTTATTTTTAAACAGCCAGATTTCAGTAAGAATACCTCAAACTACAATGTAAGTTTCACTTGAGACAGTATTTTAGCTTCTGAAATTCATGTACATTAGAATGAGACCAGAGGGGCTTTCAGTACTTTAGCCATGAAGTCAATTTTGCAGTTATTGCATTAACTGTAACACATTATGGGATATACTGCATTATACACTGCATTATAGTGTACTTGAGGTACAATATATCGGTTAAGAGTCTGAAGAAATGTCTACTTAGACATTCTGTTTAGTTTTCAGACTACACCACTACCAAAACACTTGGGAGTTTGAGAGAGGGACAAGTTACAGCATATATGCCAGGTTCTCAGAAGTGTAACAACCACATTTCCCTCTTTGTTCCCTTAAAGAGCAACTGAATTTTCTAAAGCTGCTACACAGGTAAATTTTGAAGTGGAAACCAGTCAGCTTTGAGATGTTCCAGTGCATCTTGACACCTACTACTGGATCTCAAGTAGTTTTCAAGATCTGGACACTTTCTTGAAACAAGTCTTTATGAAAATCTGGACTTGAATTTAAATGTGTTTTGTTACTTACTATACCTATAAACTCAGGGTTCTGAGACAAATGATAGAAATTAAACCACTGTAGTGAGAAACTATTCTTACATGTGTAATATGTGCTATATTAATTTTCCTTTTTTTTCAAAACATTATCTTTCAGAGTATCCCACCTAAACTATACAGAAAGGTAAGAAGCCCAAGCAGTATCCAGAGTAATTTCACTTGATAAAGACTCATTCAGTCAAAACTGGTATCAAATACTGTATCCATTGAGATACAGTATCTTAGCCTTTTATCCAATCTCTCATCTTGCTCCAAGTGTAACCCAAAACCAGACCATCTATGAAAGGGGTTTCCTCTTCCTTCTATGCCCTCCATCTGGAGAGGAGGTATCTTAGACTTCTTTCTTAGTTCTTCTTTCTTAGCACCACATCTTTATTTCTTACAAGACTCTGTTGGGCTTCCCATAAAGCTATCTTTGGCAAAAGTCTCTAATTAATATTCTACATAAAAAGAACATGAGTGAGATTCCAAGACTGATCCACTATTTCCCACTTGGATATTAATAAAATTGTGAAAACTTAATTTTCCATTGAAATTATTTATCTCGCTTTCACAGAATAGAAGAAAATCCACATAGGTTTTTTGCCAATGAAATAATACTTTTCCCAAAACACACAGGATTTTTGTGCCTTGTGCCCCTCTCCTGTTCCATGAGCTTGATTCCTTTACCAAAATGTTTCACCACTGTCAATATTTCTGAGGGATTCCTTGGGATTGTTTTAGTTTTTTGCCCTTGAAGAATTCTTATTGGGGAATAAATGAAAACAAGAAAAGTGCCAAAAGAATCCTTTTTTTTCCATTCCCAGTAAGACTGGTGAAAAGTCTCTTTTATGTCAAAAGCAAACCACTCTCTCTTTCCATCAAATACTTCTTCCCACTTCCTAGCCTCAATTTCCCTTGCTTTTGCTGTCCCATACACTCACCCTTCCCAAATCCTTTAGTGAGGTGATAGGATGTGCTGTAACTTGGGGTTGCATGACATTTTCCACCTGCTGTCATTGTGTGGAAGCTGCCAGGACCTGGCTGTAACCATCACAGCATATCTCATAACCTCTGCCAAATAGGAAACTTTGCAGGTTCTGCCTCCCCAGAGCTACCAGTGAGGCACAGTGCTGCCTCCCTGTTGTTCTCAGGTGAAGGTCTCCAGTCCTACAGTAAGGACTGGAGAAGAAATCTCCCCCACAAGAGAGTAGCAGACCCTACTTTTAAAAAGGAAGGGGAATGTGGACTCCGCACGGATTAAAAAAGATTTTAATTGTCCATCTTGTCTCAGAGTCAGGGTAGTCAGGGTAGATAGACCCTCGTCCATGGGGGAGAAAAGGCAATTGAGTAATACG
This sequence comes from Chloropsis cyanopogon, assembly GCA_013400585.1. NCBI lineage: Eukaryota > Metazoa > Chordata > Aves > Passeriformes > Irenidae > Chloropsis > Chloropsis cyanopogon. The sequence goes on along the minus strand of WEZZ01021673.1, from coordinate 17,311 downwards.
CTGTCAATATTACTACTGTTTTCTGGTTTAATTATGGTTTAGAAACATAAATGACCAAAGCGAATGCTCTTTAGGCTTATGTTGTTTCTGCATTTATAAAAGAGATACATGTGAAAACTGTGTTCTTTGGGATTTTGAAGCTTCTGATGAATACAAAAAGACACACTGTAAGGTAGCTAGTAGGACAGAAAAACATCTGAACATAGCCTAAACAGAAGTCCAGACAGCTTTTTCAAGAGCCTTCAGCTAGAAAGCCAACTCTAATCAAAACTGATCTCTCAGCAGAAATAATATATTTACATATGAAAATAGCCATGCTGAAAGGAAATGCATTTTTAAAAACAGCGACAGAAACAAAAGAGAATTTTTTTAAAATCCATCGATGCCAAAACAGGATATTTCAGCAGTCAGAATATAAAATGCATTAGCATTCTCAAACATACAGCATATAGCTTACACAAAAAATACAAACCATTTTTAAACTCACTTTGCATTCAGGGATCCTGGTAACTAGCAGTGTGTTGAAAGATTCCTCGCAGACATGGACATCTAGGTGCCACACAAAGCAACTCTGAGGCAGCCTAACGGGTCAAATCAGTCTGCAGCCCCAGGAACAAGATGACAAACATTATCACACTGAGTGCTCTTGGTTTCACCTTGCCCTGTCCCACATCTCCTGCCATCCAAAAACCACTCAGACAGCATCTTGGCTAAGATAAAAATGTCAATAAAGACCAGCTGATGTGGTAGCTGAGAGTGGTCATAGTGACACAGGAGTGATTGAGCTCTTTAATATGATGGAGTCACTAGTTTGCTGGGCCTGTGTAGTGTATTTCATAGCTGACATTAAAGACCATAACATGTTCAGATGGTTTTTTGAATGCCTAATTCAGGTCACATCACCTGGCTGACACCATTAACTATTTCTGCCTTTCAGCAATTGCATATTAACTTTAGGACCTAGCACAGCAAAACTGGCATCCAAACTTTGCATCTCACTCGGAATTTTGTCTTTCCAGATGACAGGAGATATTACAGTGCCAACATCCATTTTCATTAGTTTCCCTATACTTACTATAAACCAGAGACTTTACAAAGGAGAAGATTTTACCTACACACACATTATTAAAAAGTCAGAGAGCATTTACCAAGAAAAAAAAAAAAAAATAAAAATCAGTATTTAGCAGAACATGCATTGAGGTAATGTGATATTTTACTGTGTTNTGGTTTCTTATGTGGGAAAGCTGCAGTTTCCAGCAACAAGCTAAACCCCGCCGGGTACCTTCCAGAGCAAAGTAAGCTAAGGAGGACCAGGAGAAGGCTGGGAACCAGTGCTGCGGGGTCGGGGTCACCCAGCAAGCTAGCCGAGGGCAAAAGGGGACCCCAACACGCACTCCCACAGTTTAAGAACTGGGTTCAAGAGCAGCATGGTAGCAGCTATCATTCTGTCTGCCTTTCACAAAAACAAAGCTTTACAAGTTGATCTACCCAGGATTCCCATCCTGACTATCCTTTCTGGTTTTGTTTGGACAGCAGTGACTGCGCATTCCCTGAAATAGATCTCCGCAATTGACTAAATTGTTTATATTCAAGTTTATAATTCAGATACAAACATACCTGAATTAAGACACATCCAATGACCATCATCCTACAACAGCAATTTCAGTAAGATTCAAAACAAATGCTTCTATGTGTTAACATAAAGATGCAAATTCAAGTTCATATTATTCTATGCCAGTGAAGGAATTTTTAAGATGCACCTGAGGGCATTGAAAATAACGGCAGAGTGAGGCAAGGTTATCCCAGGATAGTGGATTTGGAAGAGAACGTGTCCTCTATATCCCAGTGCTGAGAACTGGACCTTTGAAGTTATGACAATGAGCTCCTCTGTCTTCCTTTTGGGAAGCCTTGTTCAATGAATGAGTAACTGGACTGCACAGGTCACCAGACCAAAATAGCATGGAGTGGCAGAGAGGCAACTTTCATTAGTGGCAGCTCATAGTTTATCTGGCAGAGACCAGACCAGTGAAGTTAGCTTTTCAGTATAGGCTCCACTGCGAAGGCTGAAACACTAGATGCCTTTCTTTTATAATCTCTTGCAGCTATTCTATTTAACTCAAACTCTGAGAGTAAATGCAATGACAGCTGCAGAAAAAGTAGAATCAGTGAGGTGGAAAGGGGACATTTCTTCAGGTTTTCAAAATTAAATTATAGCCATTACCAGAGGAGGCAGAAAAACTGTAAATCATTGTAGCATCTAGATCCAAATGCTAACAGTAAGCTTTCTTCCTAATTCATTAATTTCTCCACATTCACATTGTTAGTTATAATTACTCCAAAGGAATTATTAATTAGAAATTATTCTGCATTAGGCATTTGGAAGACACGAAGCTCCCATCTGAAATAAAAACCTGTAATGACATTACAACTGTTATGGTTTTATAATTATGTAATATGATTAACTATTACCAAATATATACAAGTATTACTAAGCAAACTCATTAACAATGCTGTTTATTATGTCCTTTATTCTGTTAATACTCTACAATTTGTTTCTTCCACAGCAATTTTGTTTATGGAAGTAATAAATTTTTCTTACACTAATAAAAATTTTTGTTTTGACAACACGCTTACATGAAGTACCTTTACGATGTTTTAGACTGGATTGAGAAGTTCAACCTGGAAGGAGTTAGAAGCAATTTATGAGAACAGCCTGAAAAGTGTCCCAAATATAACAGAGTACATACAGAAAAAATAATATGGCATACAAAACCATAAAATCATTAAAGTTAAAAAAGAATTCCAAGATAACCAAGTCCAACCTTTGGCTGAAGACTACAATGTCAACCAAACCATAGCAGTAAAATGCCATGCCTAATCAATAATGTATAATAATGAAAAATCATATATGTTTTAAAAATAAAATTTATCATTCCAAATTAAATGGTGGAAATTTGGGCACAAAATGGTGGGCACTGCTGCTGGGAAGTGGCCATAACATTTCTTTCTGAGCACTTTTTTTCCATCACTATGCTCCTACATTTTTCTCCCTAGTAGCAGAGGAAGGATCCTTGTCAGACAAGGGTACAGTTGTATAAAAAGGCTCCTAATGAAGCCCTCATACTCTGGTGTCACGAGTGTCCTTGGTAGCAATACTGTGACCCTGAAGAAATCTGTATGTATCTGAATGCTACAACCTCCATGAAAAAAAGCTTTGGACCCTCATGTGAATTTTATCACTTGGTCCTGTATCTATTTAAAACTATTTTATTACAAAATGCTCTAGAATAGCTCAAGAGGATAATCATTGCTTAACAGAAGTATCACATGATAACTTAATCAAGCCTTTTCCATTAGCAGTATAGGCTGTCTGCATCAATCTACATTGCTAATGATCCCAAAGAGATCAGAAGAACGTGTTTTATGAGGAGGAAGAAATAGCTAAGGGAAATACCAAGTCTGACTCACCAGAAACACAAACCACAAAGGGGAATGTGAATTGTAAAGTAATCATGCTAACCCCAGACACTACAGAGATACTTTCTGCCCAGTAATTTAGTGTCACTTACCTTAGCATATATACTAAGACAGTAAACCATGCTTAAGGGCTCCAGACAGCATGTATACAGAGTGATTTTACAAGACCTTGCTCTGAGTCCTTGAGAAAACTGGAGGAGAAGGACAGTCCCTCAGGAAGAGTCTGCTTCACATGCCCTACTTTCAATACCAGAAGCACCTTTTGCTGGTAGAATAGGGCTGTGCTGTAGTGCAATTTGAATCCTTATTTTCCACAAAGTATGTGGGACCAGGTGCTAGTGACAGAACCTTCTCCTTTGTAGCTATGCCATACTCTGTACAGTCTTGGCCATTGGTAAGTTTGGCAGAGGGCCTGGGAAGTGGGAGAAACCACACTCTTATCTCAGCAATAAGGTGTGTAACAAATTCAGATGTTTGTCAAGCAGTGTATGAGAAATTCCTATGTACCCCCATGGGGAGGATGACCAAACACTTTCTAAGTCTGTAGCTGTACTTGTTCTAAAAGGCTTATAAAAAGTGTAAATCAGTGCATTCCTGGTGCTTTACCAGCCATCAAAGAAGTCAAATTTGAAAGTAAAACAAATGCCAAATGAAACCAGGCTTCTCTGGAGCAAAGCAGTTTGAAAGTACCTGATGGTACTTTCAAAGTATCAGATGGATGGATGCACAGAGTAAGTCCAGTTGGACTCTTCAGAGCATAAGGGAGAAAGCAAATAGCAAAAAATCAAACTCCCTCCTTAATGTTCTAGTTTCCTGTACTCTGGAAATACTGGTTTCTCTAAGCTGCTGTACGCAGTAGCACTTATAGAGCTCTAGCTCTTCACAGGTTTGAAAAGGTAAGTTGCATTTTAGAAAAAGCAGCATTAAATCATTACTCAATCCAAAGGAGGATTACATTTTCTACAGTGAAATTGTTTGTTTTCTGTGTTTACAGAGCCTGAGACTTATTATGAAGTTTTCCGTAAACAAAAAACAAATATCCATTCACACCTATCTGACAGGGACTGTAACAGTCAAATACATTTTTAACATATATTAATAACAAGATGAAAGAAGAGCGTAACACTGTTTTTCACTACAACTCTCAGGAGCATGAGTCCCCTCCAAATACATCATTAGCTCAAAGGTGTCATCACCACTGTTCAATCTTGATCAAAACAGCAGTGTTCAAATCTCATTCAGTTGAATGTTCAAGAAACAGTTGGCAGTGAAGATATTTATGTGCAAAGCAGCATTTTGTGTATTTTGGGGGGGGGGGCAAAGCATGAATGTAATCTCCTGTGGTAGCAAACAGCTTTGTATCCTATTATACATTAACAATTCATTTCTAACTTAGCAATCTCCAACATAGCTGGGGTTTCCCAAGCAGGTAGAAAACTGTGCTTAGCTGTTCTAAAGGACAGCTGTTTTTTTCAGAAGCTAAGGGGTAAAGTCCATGAACATGAGATTTTCAGTTATGCCAAAGGAGAAGTCTGCTTTGGCTGAAGACCCTAAGAAACATGGCCAGAAAGAGTGCAAGAGAGAAAATGCAGAATTTGCACCCATCACCCACCCAGTATGGTGGAACTTTGACCCAGAGCTTCCAAGTTGTGTCAGCTGGGTAGTTCTCATCATAGAAAGCAAGAAAAATTTGGTATTTGATATTTCTACTGTACAGCAGATGTACAGAAACTTTTGTGACCTTGTCAGCTATTTGAGATTTTACAAGGTTTTTGTGTTATTTTTACTAGTGTTTGACCTGGAATTGAGTGTGATGCAAGATAACTGAACAATGTTATGGAATTCTAATGCAATAGGTATGCCAACAATTAAAATTAGAATTCTGGGACATGCTGGCAAAGGCATATTTCAAGACTCAGTCCAAAACCCGAATCTGTTATTACTTATTGACACTCAGGTTTGGAGGCTGGTAGTAAAAGAAACTTGTGCTGGTGATCACTATTTTCCTTCCTTCCTCCCCATTAGAATTATTGATACAGCAGAATCACAAAGTGGGAATGTAGTCATACACCAAGAGGGAGTTTGTGATACTGCAACGCATCTTCTTGGTTATAAAGGGAACCCAATCCTGATCAATCATAAGCATTACGTAGTAAAATCTCATCTCAAAATGAACTAGTTTCTTTTTTTATATCAATTAAATTTAACTCCCAATACTCCTTTAGAAATTCAGATCCAGAAGCACTCGTCTCTGATGTTTTAAGCATCCGTTTAATTCAAACCTGAATTTATTCAAGGCTACTTTACATCCATTTCCACTTGCACCAGCAAAGTACTACATCTGAAACAGTTCTTGAACCTCCCTGATATATTTATAAGAGCAATTACATCCCTTCTCAAATCAGTCTTACTTTGCTAGAAGAAACAGAGTTTTCTAAGTATTTTCTGATTAGAATGCATTCCATTTCCACAGTCATCCCAGTAATAATAAAAATCACAGAGTGGTTTGGGTTGGAAGGGACCTGAAATATCATCTAGTTTCAACCACTCTGCCACAGGTAGGGACACCTTTCATTAGACCAGGCTGCTCAAAAACCCATCCAGCCTGGCCTTGAACACTCCCAGTATTGGTAGATCCACAACTTTTCTGGGGAACCTGTGCCAGCGTCTCACAACCCTCACAGTGAAGAATTCCTTCCTTATATCCAATCTAGAGCTACTATCTTTCCCTTTAAAACTATTACTTTTTGTCCTGTCATTACAGGTCCTTCTACAAAGTACTCCAGCTCTCTTGCAAGCCCATTTAGGTACTGGCAGTGTACTGTAATCCTTTAATTGGTTTATTTTCTTTTGAAATTGAGCAATCAGAAATAGAGATGGTATTCAAGACAAGGTCTAATTCACATCCTTTAAACAGCAGAAATATTTCCATGCCTTTTACTGGGAAGATTTCACCAGAACCATATACATGTTCCACAAGTGTATGGCAGGTGCCCTATGACACCTCTCAGACGTTATATAATCAATTCTCTCCACACTCATTTCCTGGTGATCAGCTCCCCCTGGTTTCTCTTCCAATTCTCTCAGCAGAACAGATTCCCTTAGGATCACTTTCTATACATTCCCGGTGAAAGGCTATTTCAGACACTCCAGTCTAACTCTTGTACAATAACCTGTACCTGTGGCATACTTCAGCATGCCAAGACTGTTGAATAACAAAAGTAAGATGAACATTGCGGAACACCAATCATTTCCTATCAGTACAGGTTTCTCCTTGAATCACACTTCACCACCACCATTTTCCAGTTGTTTCATCCATCTCATCACCTGCTTTGCTAAACTAATGTAGAAGCTCTGCATTCCATCCATAAAAATCTTTTTCCAAAGTCAGCTCAATTTGCCACATCTATCTTCTGTGAACATCATTTAATAGAATTAGCATTATTCTGTTTGCTTAGATGTTGCTTATTCCTTCTTATTTAGTACAGATCAGTTCACTTTCCTTAAATACAGCCCCATTACTTGCTAGTGATACATACCATATGTAGTTTGCTAGTTACTTAGAATTTTTACTCTGTCTGGTACTCTCCTTTTTAAGCCACAAAAAAACATAGGCAGTACTCAGATGGTTTGAAACCCTAAAACTATTCCAGAAATAAGGAAGAGTATACAGCCTTTGAAAACTAGCTTCCTGGCCTGCTGCCCACATCAAATATCCTTTAATGACAGACAATAGCAGCCTTAAAAATATATATATATTCTTCAGCCTTTTCCCAGCCAGCACACCTAAGCCTTTTTTCAGGAAATTCCCAAAGCACTTTACTGAATGCAGCTAAAGAGTCTTCTTGAGGTTAAGCCCTAACCTCTCTGGCAGTCTCCCCACCCTGCCCAGTCTGGAACTTTTTATCCCAGCTCTTGAGAGTGAGTCACTGAGCCACACCTGGGCAACTTCTTGCTCCCTGATAACCCCATTGTGCTTGTTCATGGCAGAATGTATCCAATTGCAACAACACATACTTTAAATACACAGACAGCTGTGGTCCCACCTCAGCCATGGGTTTAGCTTTTTTCATATTTATATCAGGTAAATACTGATAAAGATGAAAAAAGTAAAGTGAAAAATAATTCAGAGAAATAATACAAGTTGGTATAATCAGACAAATACTGAAAAGCAAACAGAAAAGTGATGTAACATGCAGATCTGAAACAGTCCATAAGACATTCCTTTTGGAAGTAGTAGAAACATGATTATCTGTGTGACTTCAAAAAAATATATACAGCACAGCACATTTCTGTAGGCTGTAAAAATGGTTACCTCAATTTCATAGCCCTGAAAGTAACCATTTGATTTAGAGGTGGAAGGATTACCAAAGTTTTCATTACTAGTGCAAGCACTGAGTATAAAATATAAAAAAATTTCAAAAGTTTGTAAGAAAAGCTTTTATGTGAAGATTAAAATTCCAGTGATTTCATGTCTCATAACAATTTTTTTACTTGTCCTCCCCCTCAACTTCACTTATCTGTAGGGTATTGTCTAACAGAAAGTTCTTTTCTCTGTGGACCACCACAACAGTGCCTCAAGGAATTTAGCCAGATAAAGTGAGACAGGTGTGTTAAAAGGATGCCAAGGTAGTGGCTTGGTTTCTTAAACAATGGATGTAAAGGACTTGGGAAGTAAGTGGATCAGAGTCTTGGCTGAACTGAATTAGGGGAGAGGATCTTTCATCTTACTGTAAAGGAAAACAAGAAAACCATCTATTCGATATTGATAAACCAGTGCCTTAATCATCAACTTTTCTCACTAATCTGAGTGCATATTCCTCACACTGGCCCTCAGCTCAAAGCTGTCTTAAGCAGCAAGCCTTCAGCACAAGGTGCTGCAATCTTACTTCAACCCTAAAAGATAATGACCCAAGCCCAAAAGCACATCCTAACCAGCTGAATGAAGTACAAACCATGCATTCTCCACGCGCTGCCAGAGGCTGCCCTATGGTCCCCTGGTCAGCTGCATGCCTGCAAACAGGCACATAGAGGTGAGAGGCTGTGTCACATCCACACCAGGCAGGGCATGCCTGGTAACTTGACATTTACCTTTTGTCATGGTATTTGTATAAAACAAGTAATTGTGAAGTAAAAAAAAAAGCAAGTTTTAGTCCCCTGAGGCATCTGGGAATGCAGTCTGTATTCAGTAGCTAAATGATTTTAATAAGCCACGTACCGGTCTCATTCAAGTCATCATTTGCTGCTTTCCAAAACTCTGTTTATTGTCTACAAGAAGTAAAAAAAAATTTCTTGCACAGCTCACTTCCAATTCCCTAGAAAGACCTTTTATAAATAAGACAGATACTCAATGTTGTATTGAAAATTAATTGAAAATTATGTTTTAAAAGTACATCTGGTCTGCTGCTTAATAATTGATCTTTCCCCAAACCAGCAGACACTTCACAAAATCCTGGATACAGTCATGTATTCTTAGAGATAGTCTGAGTACTCCTTTTCCTAGGCTTTACAAAATGAGCTCTCTACTTCTTTCAATGTATGTATCCCAAGGTTACTCCTGAAGCCTACTTTTTATTTTTTATGTGCCAAGCACAAGCTATAGAAGCTGAAGTATGTAAAACTGACACAGTCTGAAAGAGGTAGGCAAAAAGTACATCCTGGTTTTGTCATGGTTCTTAGATGTAAGATCATGTAATTCATGACAAGAAAATTAACAACCCCTTACCTTTATTATCTCTCAGAGACTGCATCATGAGCTTTGAACCAGTGGAATGATACTAGATAATTGCTACAGCTTAATAAACAAAACAACCTACATTTCTATAGAAAACGTATTTCTATATTTCAATAGAAACAGATGTGTCTATCCTCAGATCATGCCTACACATAGAAAACCAAAGTTATTTACTGCAATATGATAATACCCAGGACCCATTTAGCCACATGATCCTAATACTTCTGTATCTTGAGCTTTGTAAGCAAGCACCAAATGGACTGCTTTCAACTGTCTCAGAAAGTCTTTACTTCCTCCGGGAGATAGCAGAGCTATGCTTTAATCTAGAGAAACACTGACTACAGCTCTCAGCATCTAGGAAAGCACACACTTCTGACCATTGCCTCCATCAAGAATCGTGGGATGACAAAGGCTATCAGTTTTTCTCAGTGGCTTTCCTACCCCTCAGATGCATCACTCACTTAATCAGCACCAGCAGTTCCTTTGCCCTGCACATTAGGCACTGAAAAGGTTTAAAGGACAGTTTTGGTGACTGGTTAAAAGAATAAGCAAGAGGAGTGAAAAAAGATGAGAAGCAAAGCAATAATATTTTCCAACAGGGGAACACAATACACTAGGATATGAAGTTTAAATGAAATTTTTAAGAGGTGGGGTATTGTCACCTGGTCCTCACACAAGGCACCAATTGACAGTAGAGTCATGACTAAAACGGACATCAGTCCCTTATTATCTTAAGAACTTGCGTACCTTCTCTCTCTCTGAGTTTCCTATGGGCAGCTGCACACAGCATGACTCCTTCCTCTTCCTTCTGCAGCACCAGCCAACCCTTCCTCCTCACAGCAGAGCCAGCACACGCCAACTGAGGCCAGCTACCCACTCTTTTATAACACCCATCCTTATTGGATACAGCTGTGACCTATTAAGGGCAAGGCTGTTCCCACTCTTTGGTAATTAGTACAGCTGAAATTTATCAGGGGTGAGATTGCCTTCAGCACTATTTCTACTCTCTTATAATCCGTCCTCCCAGAGTGGAGCCCCCTGGAAACAAGAACTCTCCCAAGATTTGGTGGTGCACAGCTTTCATGACCTGTTAGGAATTTTCCTTTTCTATTTTAAGACATATAAGAAGGAGATCCATTTTCCTTAGAGGTGTAAGACTGTTGTCATTTTGCAGCTTTCTCTACAAGAGCATGTGAGATATGGTAGTGAACATCTTGGTGTGTTTCACCTTCAGTGTGAACAAAATGGGAAGCACAGCTTTTCCTCACATTGTGCGAGTACGTAGTAGTTGTGAGTAGTTAAGGCTTCTGAGAGCCCTAAGTGGATTTTGAATAGGGAACCAGGTCAATCATAAAGTCATAGACATCTCAATATAATTTCTGACTTGCATTCTTGAAAGCTCTCTGAAGTCATTACCCTAGGTGCTACAGACTCCCCTATCTCCCTTTCTGCCCCCTCTTCCCAGTTTGTGCATTTCTAATCTTGCTCAAGCCTAACAGGTAAGAAAAGCCAGAAAAAAACACAGTCAGTAAGGCTCATTGCTAATGCTTCAAAAGGAATATCCCCTCTTGCACCCCCAGGCCTTTGTCTGCTGTTATATGTCTGTAATAGAAACAACAAGGGGCAAGGGCTGGGCAGACAGGAGCTTGGGATGAGCTCTTTAGACCAAAACAGAGGCAAACCACAAAGTTTGCTGTTACTTTCTGCCTGTTGATCTAAGCTGTGATCTACACTCAGCATGCCTATGTTTGAGACTGCAGTCTGACCATAAACCTCACAAGCTCTCCAGGTGCCTGAACATCTGCAGATAGGTGCATTTCAGGAACAGAGTTCTGCAGGTTCCTGGATTTTCTAAGTGGTCTTTCTAGACCTGTCAGACCTTGTGGCTGCGCTAAAGATCTCCAGCCCTGTTCTGTGCCTGAAACTACTCAGGTTCGAACTTTTCCCCTGATACACATGATCTGGTTGAATTTCCTATGAAAAAAGATTTATTTATATTTTAATAAACCATTTCTTTTATAGCATTTTCCCCAGGATTTGCTGCAGATACTGAAATGTCAATTAACTTGACAATAAAGCCCTATCAAAAATAAAATAAAGCATTATTTAAACAGTCAAATAATCATTTAAATTATAAATTAAGTGGAACTAAGATTATTCCCTGTATTTCCACTAGTAGAAGAACAGCTGAGAATTAATTGGATTGGTTTCTCTTCAAACTGATGGAGAGAGTTCTAAAACATCCTGCTTTAAATCTCCATTAAACAGTTTCAGATATATTCAGTGGAGCCAGGCACTTAATTTCTAGCCTGCAGAGGTTCCACAAGGATTCTGGGAGCCACTTAAACACTGGAAAGATGTAGGTTTTCTTCTTGGAATTACCTTTGATAATGAGGCTGACTTTCTTCCCTCGAGATCCCTCAAGATGGCTAATCAAACTAGCGGGAAAAATGTCTGTGTTTTACTCCTCAGAGATGTCCCAAAACTCTAAGAAAGCGAACAGGTTGTTTCCTGAGTGCTAGTCAGCTGGGCAAGAGCCAGAAGCTGGAAACTGCTGGGACATACAGCAGTGAAATAGGGATCGTTCAAAGAGAGCACAAAAATGTCACAGTGAGAGACAGCGAGCAAAGGGAAGTTGATTGAGATTTCAAACTTTTCTGGCCACTGCGGATTGCAAAAGCTTTTTGCCCCTAATGCAGAAACTAAAGGAGAGCTTTCTCTGAGGATTATATGTATTTTTTTCTCTCTTCCATATTGAATTATAAGGGATTATTCCTGTTGATCAATAGTAGTCCTTTACACAAGCTATGTTGCCCTAAGGGACCTAGGTTCAGCAAAAGACATTGGGATGCATCAGGTAGATGAGTTTCTATGAGTTTATTTAGAACTTCTCTTCAGCTACCTGCTGGAGAAGTCTGAACTGGGGGGACAGGGCTGTTTGTTTATATAGTTGCCCATCTGTTTGCTTATGCTTTTTTTAGATTTTAGTTACATTTCAGATGCTTTGCAGCCAGTCAACTACTCTAAACTACCGTTCCCACATTTGTGTCAAGTCTGTAACTGTCAAGAGAGCTTTTGAAATTTGTAAAATTAGAATGCCTTTCATTCGTAAGTCACAAATATGTATTGATCGCCTTACTAAAAAGTGCAGCTTTTGAAATAGCTAGGTGTTATACAAATTTGTTTCAAAATGGCACTGCTTTATGGTACCTAACATTTTAACCTACCCTTTACTCCTCTGTTTCAACAGCAGTGCTCTAGAAGGTCTAATCAAAGCCCAAAAAAATTCGTTGGAGCTACAATTATGTCCCTTGTCCACCTTTCTACCTTTGCTACGTTAAGGTATTGGGTGATTTGCAGAAAGTTACATAAATTGTTGTAATACCTAGAGGTGGGTTCTTGTAATAGCCAGGCAGGACTAAGAGCTGTTTTACCTTTGGCTTTTAATTTCTCAGCATATTTTTGTTTAGAGACAGACCCCCTGGAGGAATGTTTTCAGTATGCCATACTGGCAAATACTTGTAAGTGTGCACACAATTACAGCTCATTACAACAGTGGGAGTCATTTGCCTGCCTGCTTTTTCAGCCTTCATGTTGAAATGAGACTTCACTGTTATTTTTTGAATGATAAAAAAGGAAGAGGTTTATGCCAACATTATCTATACTTACAGATTTACATGCATCTATGGTGTTCTCATGTGTTCATGCCAAATACCAAGTGACAAGGGGACATCAGCATCACATTAGACAGTTTCAACAACCATGTTATGACTTCAATTGCTGCATGTCTACAAGGTAATATTTTGTAGCATCCACTTACATACATTAAACTGCCTTTTATTTTATTTGTGGGACTCTGATCAAACTGATAGTTTTTAAACCTCTCTGTGATTAAGCACCAAAAAACAGTAGGGACTAATTTCTATTGCCTAAATGCCACTTAGTGCCATTTGAAATGCTCAAGGATACCTGGGGCACTCAGATGGGGCTGGCAGCTACAATATCAGAAGAGAAATACAGAAGTGCTGTTCTGGAATGAGACCTGGATGCCAGATGGCATACCCTAGAGCATCTCAACTACGTCTACATGCCTTTATGTGCATAACTGAAAGGAGAATGCTGTGAACTTTCAGGCAGTCATTTAATTTAAGGCTCAGCCTAAAAGTAATACCTACATTCACAGTATGCATTCACTGAAAAGAATTACAGAATCAGAATCACAGGATATTCTGAGCTGGAAAGGATCCACAAACAACATCAAGCCCAGCTCTCAGCCCTGCACAGGACATCCCCAAGAGTCACACCATGCTCCTGAGAGTGTTGTCCCAATGCTTCTTGAACTCTATCAGGCTTGGTGCTGCAACCACTGTCCTGGGCAGCCTCTTCCAGTGCCCAACAGCCTTTTTCTAATAGCTAACCTAAACCTTCCCTGACACAACTTAAGGCCATTCTCTTGCCTGAGGATTACCTCAGAGAGGAGTTCAGTGCCTAGCCCTCCACTTCACCTAACAAGGAAATTTTAAGAAACTGGCTTTTAGGCAAAAAATACTTAGTCCATAGAAGCCTCTAGTTATTTTTCTGTTTCTATGAAATCAGCAGTGAACACATGCATTTAGATCTGGATTTATCTGCCCTAGGTTTAACTGTCTAAAGACTGTAACCATTTATCAGACTTTAACAGTTGGATTCAACTCCAGAATTCAGTAGCTACTGCTATTTGAAATTACTTAGAATAACCAGTACAGCTGCATTGGCATGGCAGATGAGACAGGACCTGTGGGAAAATTGCACCCTCTTGGAGCAGCTGACCAGGCCACTGACAGATCCTGTGCTATTTCAAATGGTGCTAGACATTGTGTTGATGCCTTAAACTTTAGCTTTTATAATTTCCAGATCAGTACTGCTTTAGTGTATTACACTAAAACTCCACAGCCTGTCAGTTACTGTTCTCCTGTTTTATACAGACAAAACAATTTCTCTCTATGCCTGATACCTAAGGTCACCTTATTCTCACAGGTGCAGAAAAATGTAAACTGCAGTGAAGTAGGGGGGCAAACTGGGGAATGGGAGTCCACTACCTGAAGCTGTAATTGGACAATTAACCTCTGATATGCAAACAGACCGAGCTTGTATCTATCTG
>WEZZ01021670.1:9257-27140 GCA_013400585.1 Chloropsis cyanopogon | reverse complement strand
AGGAAGGAAGGAAGGAAGGAAGGAAGGAAGGAAGGAAGGAAGGAAGGAAGGAAGGAAGGAAGGAAGGAGAGAGACAGGGGAAAGAAATAAGGCAAATGGAAAAAAATTAAGGGACAGAAAAAGAAATCTGTCTAACTAAACAAATTTTAATATGACTCCCAGTATTTTGGTGAATATGGTAAGGAATCAAATGTTGATTTCACAGGGAATCTTATTTCAAAAGTGTTCAATAATCTTGAACTCATAATTTGAAAAATTTAATGCCTCTATTCATTACTTTGTTACCACCAAAGTCTTCCTTATGTAAGGACAAAATAGAAGAATTCTGTATGTAGTCAAAAAGATCCCCACTAATGTACCGACTTTGTCACACATACATAGGTCCAGATATTTGATTAATACAAAAACTACAGCTCTTGGGAACAAAGAGGGAAAACTAATGCTCACCACTTCATCATGGTTTTATCAAGTTGAGTACAAAGCGTAAGACCTAGAGGTACTTGCAAAGAGCTGATCATCCTTCGTCAAAACTAAAAACAAAACAAAAAGCCTTTCAGGTCTCTACCTCCCTGTTGATTTGCAAATGTCTGCCTTTGATAATGCTCCATTATACTGGTAGAGGTTATGGCATTATCCACTGTGAGCACTTCATGAAGACAGACACTAAAAAGGACTTTGAATTCTCTACTTGACGTTTTCTTTCATAATGAAATTTATGAAATGTGTTAGAAATCACTCTACAGTAGCAGAGTGAAACACATTGTTTCACTCCTGAAAACTTGACCAAAATCACACAGCCACAATTGAATTTCTGTACATAGCAAAGGGCACTAAATAAATTGCTTTCCCAGGACTATGAAAGTAACAGTGAGAAGGGGGAAGAAGGGTGCTTATTACAAGCATAAAGTATTAAAAGAAGTTATATGATCACCAAAGTTTGTAACAGGGACTCTGCGGCTGGTGCTGTTCTACAATCAGTTTGCAGAAAATCTCCATGTCCAATGCTCTTCCTGGCACTGCTCCTTTCACGCCTCATCCACAGGTGCTGGGTGCCATCCAAGGCAGAAGGATCACATGCCATCTGTGGCAACCCTCAGAGACCTCAGTAGATAATTGTAGAAATTCACTTGAATTTTTATTTCAAGCAGCATTAACCCTTAGTCCCCTTCCTAACTTTCCCACTCACTGAAAAAAAATCTTTATTCAGATATAGACAAAAAAAGAATCAAAAACAATAATAGAGTTCTTGCCAACCAAACACTGATCAGAGGCAGAAGCTTTGGGTCCAACTGTGTCTTGATTTACAGAGACAACTTTTCATGCCAAAAAAGAAAATTCAGAAGTGAAGGTTTCTGCTTTGTGCCCCTTCAGCCCCAGTCTGTTTTCTTTTTGGTTTGGGGATTATTTTTTCCTTTTTGTAGCAATATTGTTTGGAGCATAAGAGATGCTACTCTATGTAGCTTTTATTCTACAGAGTTTTCTTTGTCAAGACGAAGTTAGCACTCACACTTTTCTTAGTAGACCTTAGACATGTGACATTATTGGTATACTAATGCAAGTTTTGATATTTTAGTAGTTATATAACTGAAAAAATGCCATCAGATTTGAGATTGGTCACAAACAAAAGGGCTGATAGCTGTTACACATGATCAACTTTCTTTTAAAAGCGTATATTACTAATGATATAGTAGAAATATTTACATACTGTTTGATTTATCTTAATATTCACAACTTACATTTTATTGTAGGAGAATTTGAAAACAACGGCGACATTAAATGGGAGACTGTCAGAACCATAGAATTTGTGTCACTGATCTGAAGAAGAGCTTCTGCTCCAAAAAGTAACTAGAATTTTTCAGAGTCCTACATCAAATTGGCAATAATATTAAATGGCAAGTGTTGCATGATTATATCAGCACTTCTTGTATTTTCTCTCCAGCACCCCAGTATACTGAATTAATTCAATATTTCCCTTGGGTTGGAGGCAGAAAATAGCATGAAAAAATGCAAAATAACATGCCACCATTTTTGGAAGGGGATTTATTTGTGATGTTTTCTTTAGGACTGCAATCTTCTGAAGAGCCAAAGGGCACGGTTAGTTTAACAGGGTTTGTATGAGACAATGGCTCCAGTATGCATCCTTTGGGCAAATCCACAGGACACAGCAACCGGCTGGGATGATCAAGCTGAAATGCACATAGAGATCTCCCCTGAAAAGTAGCCGTGGTCAGAAAAGCCCCCTTTCTCAGGCACACAGGGCTGGCTGGGAATCATTTACCACTGGCAGAGAAGCAGTAGCCTCATCATGGACCTGACCTGAGATTTACCTCCCTTCTCCTTCACCAAGCCCATAGCAGGAGCCAAAGCAGACACAGAGAGAACATGGTGGGAGCTGGAGATTTTGAAATGTGTAAGGAAAGGCAGGGGAAAATGAATTCTGTAGGAGACATGAGGCTGCTCAGGAAGGGAGGGAGGAAGGCAACGGCTCACCAGGCTGAGCCTTCCGTGCCGCAGAAGAGGAGCAGAGGAGGCTGCGTGCGTGCTCTTCCAGGAGGTATGCCAAGCATATGATTGCTGCTGATGGGGAAAGAGTTTGAGCGAACAAGCACATTCTTTGTAATGCAAAGGAGACATTTCATTACAAACCGGCTGAGGAGTGCTACTCCGGCTCTGCGGGTGCGTGAAACGGAGAGGCGGCATCCTGACCCAGATGGCGTGACCCAGCTGGCGAGGCACCCCGGCTGCACGGGCCGGGAAGCTGGCTTTCTGTGCAAAATATTGCACAGAGTCAGTGCCTAGGTTTTTATATTTAAACCCTTGAATTTAAGCGTGTGGCCACTCCCAGAAGGAACATATCGTACGGCTGCTCAGTGTGCAAGAATAGCTACGACCTCAGCGTTTAAAACAATATCTGAAACACATTTTAGGCAGGAAAGTAGCAAAATCACTCACTTCAGTACATGGCTAAGACAAAAACACAGACTGGTGGTGTCTTTTTGGCTTATAATACCACTTACCTGGCCACAGTGCAAAACTTGCCCTGTTGAAACTCTGCAATGCTCAGGTTGGAAATGTTGTTGAAAAACCTTTAAGTCCCCTGAGGGCACTTTTGTTTTTAACCAGTTTAAAATGTTTTTATCCAGCATTTCTATCCAGTTCTGCACTTTCCCCCTCTAATGACTGAAATCAATGCACGGGGCCCAACTTTTTTTCTGCTCTCCCACCATATGAAAATGATGCTGGTGTGTGCTTTGTGCTGCCTTTCCCCATCACCCAGTGGGTGAATTTTGTAGCCTGCCTTGTTAGTGGCACAGCAGGCCGCCAAAAGGAAACCGAGTTGTTTGTACGAGATGAGATGTTGGGCTGCCAACTGTTATAAATCTTGTGCTACTTACAGCTTCGGCTTTTCTTCAAGTCTACTCCACCCCCTGCTGTGGTTTCGACTGTTGGAGCAACATTAGGAGGCAAAACTGAAAGCAGTAATATTGGCATTTGTGGGGAAAATAAGAGAAAAAGCGAGGCACAAATGTTTCATTGCAAGAACTATATGCATAAGACCTGTAGCCGCAGACATTTGGACTCTGTGACAGTGGAAAGGGGATTTACCCCCTGCAATATTTACCTGTAGCTGTATTCATTGCCACCAGCTTGTTTTGTAAGTGTAACTGCTTGTAACCTTGCACGTGCTTCCCCACTGTCATATCATATTAAATGAGCTATAATTGTAGTCTATTAGAGTGCAATAACCTAAAAGTGATAGTGCATGACAGCACCTGTCAACACGTCATGGAGGATTGTACAGAATGCAGAATTATACCCATTTTATACCACATTAATGAGGCAGCTCATTCTTATCCGGTCATAAATAAACAGGTTTCAATTTCTTTATACACCATGAGGAGCTGGTTGTTTTTTGTTTTTTTTTTTTTTTCCTTTTGCACAGAGAGCCAAAGAAGCCATGATAGGGTGATATATTGCCTTAAAAGACACATCAGAGTGTGGTCATTAATGACAATGAGTACATTATTTTTATCATTAATAATTGTTTTATTAATCCATCTTGGTGTGACTGATTCTTTCCATTTTTTTCTGAAAAAAAAATACAGAAACACATACAAAAAGCAAGGCTGGTTGTCCCTAATAAACTTTTAATATAAAATAAATTGCTTCAGCAGCACCCAGAGGACAGAGTGATATAGGCAGAAACCTGATCCCCTTAAGATCAATGGGTGCTCTGGGTTCTGGTTGTCCCTCATAAACTCTTCAAGTCAGATTTGAACCGGGAATGGGAAGAGAAAAAAGGAAAATGACAGAAGGGAGAAGAAAGACAGAGAATGAGAGCCTTTCAGACAAATCAAAAGAAAAGCAAATGTATCAAAGCACATGTATAGTGCCCATTATTTTTTGTAACCTAACTAGAGCACGGTGTCTTCATTTCGGAGGGCTGCTTAGGCTTCAGAGCCATAAATAACTGCCTGTGCTCTTCTGCTGAGCCTATGTGAGGAGAGGTTGATACAGTCCCTGTGAGCAAAGATCTCACCTCCTGACCCAGACAGAAGCCCTGGGCACCAAATATACCAGGTCAGTGATTCTGAGAGTGGATGTGAGAAGGGTGGTCATGTTAGACAGCTTCTTTCCTTTTCTTACTCAAAGTTACTCAGCTAATGCAAGAAGAAGTGATTAATTCAGGAACTTTTAAGCGTATACATAAAGCATAATGTGCAGAAATAAAGCATGCTTAAGAGAGACAACCAATAAAGAGTAGATGGTATTTACAAGAGAGAAAAATATTTTCAATGTAATGAATATTAAACGACTGGAAGAAACTGGCTACCAAATAAAATGATCGCTAAATTCTGATCCTTTGCCAGGCATCTCCCACAGGGTCTGTGTGATGGGTGTCTTTTGGCTCCTGGGAAACAGCCTCTGCTCCTTCTTTGATCTTTGAACTGTTGCAGGAAGAAGAGCAAGCTTGAAAGCACAGCCCACAGGAGGCACGCCAGCTTTTCCTTAGGAAGCAAGAAAGAGAGATCCAGCCTTGGGAGCTGACACCTGGGCACTCAGCGTGACCAGACAATGATCTCACCCACCCTCAGCTCCACACAGGACCCCCAAACTGCCCCCTGCACCTTGGGTAACCACCAGCTTGCCACAGGAATGATGACTTTGGAACCACAGGGAAAACCTGTGATGCTTATCTGAATACTCTGACACTACAGGCTATTTTATTCTTTTTTTTCTCAGGACTGGTGATGGGTAATTTTGCCAGTAGTGATTGTTATGGAATGCTTAAGTAAAACTTCCTTCATTTGTCAAGCCTTATTTACATTATTTATTTATTACTTAAAAACAAAAAACTAAATTATTTCTTCACTTTAATATTTTCTCTCTGATCTTAGCTTCATAATAGAGAAACAGATTTAGAATTAAGTTGTTCATGTCCAAAAAAAGTAAGTTTAAAATCCTCATTTGAAAATCAAGACATCATTTCTCTCAGAGTTTGTTTACAACCTATCTTCCAATAAATGCACTGTCCTGTAAAAGAAGGGTTGAAGGACAGAGGAAGCGATGTTGTTAAGTACTAGGCAAATAAGTCAGGTCAAAATTGTTTATGAAATTGGCTTAATTTGGCTAATAATTTTGACTGAAAAGGACCATGATTTCAAAAAAGGAGTAATTCTTTTCACATTTTCACAATATTTTTCACATCTTTTCAAAAAATAATTTTTTTCTCCAAAAGTTATTTCTAAACTTCTCAAAATTTAAGGTGCACCTAATGAGCATTTCAATTCCTCAAAATAAATGAATCATTAACTTTGACTTCAACCCCAAATCATTTTCCCTAACTTTTTATTTTTTTTAATTTTTCCGAGAAAGCCTATAAAATTTTATGCTTCAGGTCAATCCAAAAGGAATGGTTTTTTTCTTCAGTTTGACCAGTGAACTGAAAAATCAATTATTCACACAACTCCTCTTTAAAATGGCTTGGAACTGTCTAATTGTGCATGTAGGCAGCTACTTACTGTGTGATCTTATTACTGCTCTCTGAATTCTTGCTCCTTTCCCGCCTAGCTTTGTTGTGTTTTGTTCTATGTCAGACCATAGATGGTTGCAGTCAGACATTTTGCCTTCCTGACATCTGACGTGTGTGTGCAGGGCAATTATTCCTATACCAGTGGTACATAAGCAGCACAGAGCTATGTCCTTCACGTGTCCATCAGCATCTGGATCCCTTCCTTGTCATTGCAAGTGACATCCCCAGTACACAGGATTCATGGTCTCCTATTTTCTCCTGAAATTAATAATTCTGTTCTACAAATTAACCATTTAACCTTTCATATCTTGCCTGTCCATTGTCCACTGGAAGCCAGCTCAAGGAAGGGAACACAACAGAAGCCTTTCAAATGTCCATAGCAGAGGGAGAGCTAAGTGTTTGATTTCCAAACAGGAAAGCAGGTGAGAAGCAGCAAATGACAGAGAAGGTTGGAAGAGTTTGGTTTCTACCTGCTCAACAATGTCAGCAAAGCAAGAATAGATTAATGAATGAGTGGTGTAAGTATAACTACCAGATCATTCAAATATATCTTTATATTTCATTGTCTTTCCCAGGTTTTTTGTTGTTTGCTTTATTAGTTGATTTTTTTAATTTTCTTTCCTTTTAAAATAAACACGTAGCAGTGTTTTCTGGTCTCTGCTTAAACCAGTCTGAGTTTATGTCAGTGGACTTACACCTCATTTACAGTATGCCAGTAAAGGTTTCTGTGCAGCCTAAGAACAAAATTTTAACTTAGATGCACTGTAAAAATGCTTGATTCCTCCTCAAAACAAAACAGATATTTCACCTTGACCCAGACAAATGGCAGATGCTGTCAGCAGAGACAGAGCAGAAAGCAAGGTTTGCTCATGCACTGGCCTCAGATGACTATCAATCATTCATAAATTGGTTGGTTTGACTTTGTTTTTTCTTTAATGATTTTTAGTGTCCTTATAAAGCACCAGTGCATCTCTCTTCACCCCAAACTGAAAATGCAGTTATAACGAATCTTCCTTCAAACATGATGCACAGTCTGGAAAACGTGCTTTTTTCTCTGAAAGGGGACTCTCTGGAAGATTATAAAACAAGAACCTTTGTATTTTTTAAGTGTTTCCCATATATCCTTTGGACTTATAAGTCAAAGCTCTCTGCCTCTGTGAATGACTGAAGCCAAGCAAGAATCTCTGCATTAGGCTGCTGTGTGTTTCAGTGCACTGAAAAAACTGGTTGGTGAAAGTGAGTGATCAGCAGGAAGCTTTCACGGAAATCCTGACACTACCCTGTTTTCCAACAGCAGAGAACTACTATTTAGATCTTTGGGATCCTAGCTTAGAAGGCAAAAGATGTCAAAGATGACCAAAGAAAGACTAACCAAAGCCCAGATTCCCCAAGGGTTTAGTTCAAAAGAAGACTTTACATTTTTGGTGTTGGTCATGGCCTCCTGAACCCCGGGTGCAGGCCACAGTCTGGCACAGAGCAGAGAGAAGGAATCAGCACCTGACAGCAGGACCCCAAGGGACAACTCTGGGAGGAACAACCTACATCACCAGCAGAAAACCACACACCATTTCGCATGTGGGGAACATACTATGGAATAAATTGTACCTACTTAATTAACTGTGCTTTGCAGTTCTATATTATTAGCTGCTGAGGGCAACTGGTGCCTTGGCACTGCAGCCAGCGAGGATTGCATGCACAGCCTGAACCTGCTAATTGAGCATGAGCGAGTGCACGCAGCTCGGCTGGCTGGTGGCCCAGGCTCTACCGCACAGTGAGCAAAGTGTCCCAGGGTCTTCTGCCGGACACCTGATACAATTATGTGTGTTAAAGCAGCACCACCTCTGTAACCTATGCACGAGGAACGACTCGCCAAGCACTTGCTTGCTACATGATAGCAAATTTGACACCTGATTTGCAGGGGCTGTGCTGGGTACAGAAGGAGGCTTCCTTCTCCTCGGCTGCATTTCTAAATGAATCTTTATCTGACAACCAAGTACCACCCACATTTGCCAGCTGACACCCTGCGTCAGGCTCTGCTCCCAGTTTTGTAAATTCCATTAAGACCCCAGGGACAGCCAAAGTGCAAGAGCAAACAGACCTGGGGGCCTTGTTTTGGAGTTTGGTGGTGGTTTTTGCTACTCTTCTATATGAGTACAAATGATACAGACATTGAATTCTTCAACATCTGAGCTCTCTACAAAAGAAGTTTGCAGTCTAATTAGAATGGCTTACATCCAGCAACTACATTCAGAATAAACAAAAATTAGAACATAGGGATATTTTCTTTCCTGAAAGTATCTCAAATAGGGAGAGGGAATAATTAATTTACATTCACACTATGTGAGTTTGTTTTAGAAGTGTACTGTAGAGGGAAAATACTTGGGCCTGGAGGCCAAGGGGAGACCCTGCAGGCTAAGTTAGGTGGGGTCCTTATTGTCCAATGTGCTAGTGGGAAAAGGAGAGACTGATATTAGGCCTCTGCCCAGAACCCTTTTTTATTGTGTCCCAACAGGAAAAGATATATGAAGTCTTATTGTCTTCATAGAAGATTTCTTATCTTCTGAACTCCTCATTGAAGGTATCATGGGTAAATCAGTTTAGCTTTGATCTGAGCCTTTCCCAACACTCCATAAAATGCAGCTTTGCATACCAGGGCATGAACAACAGCAATAAAAGGGGTGCACTTAAGTGTAGGGTTTTATGGATCCATCTGCCAAGCATTTCTTCACAAGAGGAGGAACACATTATGAGTCTAAGCAGATGCCAGGTCTCCCCAAACTGTTCATTGACAGCAAAACATCAAGCCATACCTGTAATTGCCTGACCTGATTGCTACATGTTGGAGATGAGTCTGAAGAAATCACTGATGCACTGACTCTGAGGGAGCACTTCAGGTAACAGAGATATGAGGACATGATGCTAAGGACACTCAAGTCCTTTCTCTGTTTATCCTTGACCAAACATGGTCCTCACTGGCAGAGGAACCTGAGTTTCACTAAGGATTCAGAAGAGGGAAAGATGTACATAATATTTACAATCAGCTGAGCAGATGTCACATTCATCCTGACCACATTCTTGATCTCTGAGAATGGCAGAGCAGAAGAATAGGCATTGTTTCTGCATAAAACTGGTAAATGGTATGCAGAAAAAACAAGGCCACTGTTCAAGGATTTGGATAAGCAAATATGACCCCACATTAATAGAATTAGAGAGTCATTTTAGCTGGAAGGGACATTTGGAGGTCATCTGCTCTGACTACCTTCTCAAGACTGGTGTTGCTTTGATGTTAGTCAGACCTACCATAGTGAGGGGGTTCAACCGGTCATAAAGGACAACATGGATTTTAGAGCCCTGGCAGCATCTTCTGACACCCTCAGTCCCCTTGAACACACAGAAGTTGTCTGAGTCCCTGATGAGGAGCCAGGGACGGACAAAGGGCCCATGCAGTGTTCGAGTTGCTGCATAGCACCTACTGAGCCTTCCTACTGGGATAAAACTCTTAAGAACTGGGTCTACCTCAGTTTTCCCAGCAAGTGAGGCAATCCAAGCCATGGACATTCTTTACATCACCAGTGTGTTCAGAGCATGCCTACGAGGAACTTTCTGCGAGATGGCAAATTCCCCTCTGCCTCTTCACACAGTCTGTGTTTGCTGTCACAGAAGACACACTGTACAAAGGTACTCTGGGATCAAGACACATGTGAAATATCTTCAGATGAGTGTCCTTCCCACTGTCTTCCATTCAGTCTTTTTCTCTCTTCTCTCTTCCCCCATTTCTTTTGGTGATGTGTAGACTCCCAGTATTGCTTGGGAGAGGTGACCATTCAACTTCCACCTTCCCAGGCCTCCAAACACCTTCCCAGCTGTAAACACAAGGGCAGCATGGGCAAGCACCTGCCAGAAGGGCCCATGCCCTTAGAGAGAGACATTTTATTTGCACAGACTAAAGCTCTCCCTGTACATCTAGGTGCTAGAAAAACCTGACCACCCAAATGTTTGTGCAAAGGGAATAAAAGGAGCAGGAACGTGATCAGATGGAATCACTAGCTAGCTTTAGCAAACATGGGCTCTAATTAATTTTTTCCTCCCATTGTTTACCCAGCTTTGTATGTAACTGAGAGCTGAACTGGGCTTATCAGTAATTACCAACAGTTCTGGAAACTTTACACGTTATTGTGCTGCCTTACTACATGGGGTAGTGATCCATGAAGATGGGTGTTGCTGCATTCATTGCTAAGCAATGCCTTAAAAAGTCAAGATCTCCCCCAACCCACTATTATGGCTGCTGCAACGAAGGGGGGAAAAAGGAGGGAAAGCAGAGGGTGGCAGCACGTCTGCTTCAGATCTAATTATGAAAGTTTCCGGGACACATTGGCGTGCTACTCCGGCAGCAGTGTCAGAGGATGCTCCACCTGTTGCCAGACTTCTTTCCCAGCCCTGGAATTGCATTTTCCCATTCCATAGTGACACCTGCTGGGAGCAACTGAGCGGAGACTCCCCTGCTGCTCTGCTTGGCAAGGGGCTGAGCAGTGCAAAATGAAGGGTCTACAGCAATCAGGCAGATTGATTCCCCTCCTTTCCTTACAGATTGAGCCAGGCTCTTATCAGAGGGAAAACGGATGTCTGCAGCATGATTAATGCTGAGAAACACCCCACAGGAGCAGCCCCTGAAACAAGACACTGGAGCATCAGCTGTAGGCCCATAGGAGAAAGGAGTGAAGAACATCAGAGGGCTGTTTGCATGCAGAGGG
The DNA here is from genome assembly GCA_013400585.1 of Chloropsis cyanopogon. Classification (NCBI taxonomy): domain Eukaryota; kingdom Metazoa; phylum Chordata; class Aves; order Passeriformes; family Irenidae; genus Chloropsis; species Chloropsis cyanopogon. Next base: position 16,355 of record WEZZ01021670.1, on the reverse strand, counting down.
CCAAATTTAGCCCATGTAGCAAGGAGGTGAAAGCAGGGTTGAATTCTTCCCCTTTGCAGGAGCTGAAAGGTCATATGAAAGGAAAGGTCATGCTCCACTTGCTGTTTGCTGACAGTCTTTCTGTAAATATTGGGCAGTGTAGGAAGAAAAGATCTTGGGCCAGTACCTTTGGTCTGATTTGATACGGTCATTGTGATGGCAGCCCAAACTGTGGCTTCCCTGTGCTTTCTATTCTCCTTTCCTCCTGAGGATTTCACTGTTCCTGCCCAGCATTTAGATTCCGTCATGCCTGGCATGTGGGCTGCAATGCATGCATGCAATAACCAGGGAAATGGAAAAATCTTGCCCTAACGCTGCACTTTCCTTTCCCTCTCTCGAAGCTGAAGGGAAAAGACAACTCAGGAGGAAAAGTGCCAAAATGTTTTAGAAATAAACGACAGACACCAGAGTCATCACACATTTTCCTAGGCAGGATAGTAATTTCTGTAATGTATTTTTAACCGTGAGGAGTGATGGGAGGGAAGCCACTTAAATCTAATGCAAATGAAGGATTTGTCAGTTACGCAGTTCGTATAATGTCATACGTAGAAAATGTTATAAAAGTGGAGGGATTATGGTGAGGAGAGACATTTCTAAAATTGGAGGCCTTTTAGGGCTTTAGCCCCCTCACTCTTTCAGATCACTGGGAGCGTTTTCCTCCAAGGAAGGGCAGAAGTCTCTCTTAAAAACTGCGACAGCTCTCTAAGCTACATGTTACTTAAGTTACTCCTCACTGCTACCTCTTCCAGTTTTTGCCAACTGCTGCTTCTCCTTATTTCAGTTCTTCAGTGATCCCCAACCACTTTAAGCACAGCAGGGCAGTTTCCAAATTCTTCCAGGCTATTTCCTTCCTCCCTTCAAGGCAACGGTTGCTTCTGTGACCAAAAACCTTATCTAATATGGAGCCTTTCCGCTGTTTTGGTTTTGATTCCAGATTGGATTAAAGGTGCTAGAAACAGGACCATTTGTCCAGCTGATGCCAAGTGACAGCATCAGTTTATGGGCACATCTGGAATTTCTTCGCAGCGTTGGTTCAATAGGGTTAATTGCACTGACCTCATTTATAAAGAACTTTGAGATCTTATGAATGAATATAAGGGTTTTTTTAAAAAATGTATTATAGTTGTTAATATGTATTACTCTCATGGATAATTATTTAAGCAAGAAATTATGGAAGTACCTATTTACCACAAAAAAGTAGAGCAGCTCTGCAGTCACAGGATCCTGGCAGGCTGGAAAGAGCATTTAGCCCAGCATTTTGGGCCGCGCTGCCCCACTAATGGCCTTGGTTGTTATTAAGGCTCTCGCGAAGGGTAAAACGTGCTTAAGCGTATTAGCCTCTACTCGGTGAAGGCTGACAGACGTGAGACCCTCAAAATAAACAGGGAGGCCGAGATACCTTTAAATGGCTAAACCGTGAGCTAACACTGAACGCTGAGCCGCGGGAGCATAACAGCCGGGCTCTCATTAGCGCTAACAAGCCGCTTTCCCGGGAAGCGGCTCCCGGCAGAGCTCCTTTCGAGGGGAAATGAAGCCACCCGGTGGCCGCCGGGCGCCTTGCAGCCCCCGCTCCGCGCCGCTCCCGCATTGCTCCCGCGCCGCTCCCGGGACCCCGCGCCTCGGCCCCGCTGTCCCGCGGCTCTGTCCCGGCCCGGCCGGCCCCACGGCGCACACAGCAGCGCGCCCCCGGCCCATACATCCCCTCGCCAAAAATCCGGCCTCCGTCTTTCCCCGGCCCGGCGTTATGAGAGGCCAAGTGAGAGTAAGCACCCCTCGGCCGAGAGGGTTTCCGTCCTGTCTGCATCAGGTTGCACGGGGCGGGGGGGGGGGGGCGACGACGTGCATGTCACCCACGTTCCCCCTTATGTAAACAACAAATACAAATCTCAACAAACACGACGCAGATTCTCCCTTTCTCAGGGGAAGAAACTGGCGGGCGTCCCAGTCTCATGAGAGGACAGCTCGGTTTTGCCAACCATTTGTCTTAACGCTGGAGTAGTTCAGACCTGATACAGTACAAGTGTTCTTTTCCAACTTAAAAGCCACACCTTTGGCATTCTTCACCAGCAGGATCCAAGTGCACTGAAAACAGGTGTGGGCCAAATGCTTTTTGTTAAATTGCTCTCTCGAAGCCCTATCTATTTCTGTTATTGAGCAGTTTTTAAACAATTCTTACATCTACTGGTATTCCTGCATGTAGGGATACAGGCACCAACTGAACAGGCAGTTTGTTTGTGCTGGAATAAGGATCTGACCAAATAACCCAAGCAAATGGCTGATCAAGGAGTTTCAGATAACAAAATGTAGGGCCTTAGCTGGGGCTTCCACTTTGGTCTCTCTAGTTCACGAATTTCTTCCTACTCTGACTACTGAAGCTCTCAATTAAATTAAGGAGCCCATAGCTGATTCATGCAGAGTCTTCAATGGATGTGCTCATTTCACTGGAGCAGTGGAGATATGGACACAGATTACCAAGAGCAATCTGAAGAGTATTTCAATGCCATGGAAATATGCATAGAATTAGTTTGGGTATTTTTCTGCAGAGAAAAATGTCAGACATGTTTTTTTACAGCAATTCACAATTGGAATATAATTACTTAATATTCCCATACATCTGAATCACAAGTAATGCTTCTTATTGCAGAAACAGTATCGAAATATTCACTGTGTGAATCACAGGTTAGACTTATAAGAGGGTCTTACACTGTCACCATCCTGTCTTTAAGTGTGTATGTCACTGCCTTGTGACAGATTTCAACAGGATCATTTGTACAATAAGGTACTCCTAGGTTTTCATTAGAGATAGAAAAACTAAGCTGATAGGAGTTAGCTTTTTTTTTAAAATCAGGCTGGAACTTTTATTTTTCTAATAGATATTAGAAGCAAGTGCCTCCCATGGAGTGCATTCTCTGTAGATACAGAGAGTAGCCAGAAAAATCTTCCGAGGAAATATGAAACGGTGCACAGCTTTTCTATATTAGTGTATCAATCCAGCTAAAGAGCTACAACTTACACATACCCTGTTCTGTTCTGAATCCCACCAGTCTCATTTCCCCAGGCACAACTAACACAGGGAAACCCACAAACTAATGGTGTATTGTGAAACCTCAAAAACAGATCAGGCTTTTGGAGCTACAGTGATAGGACCACAGCACTGTAGTACACTGAGCCTTGTTTCTGTGGGGAAGGCAGAGAGCATAATCCAGGTTATTGTTTCTCCTCTCTCTCTGGCCCTCTCCTTGTCTTGCACACCACAGGCACAGCCACCATCAGCTGGCAGAGTACAGTACTTAAGCAAACTTTCTGAAGCTAGTTGTCCACATACACCGCTACACAGACATGTCTTGGAGACTGCATCCCAAGCTGTCCCACGTGTGGGTCCTGGAGCAGCTCACAAAGCTCTTCAGGCTTCTCTCAGCACCAGGCACGGGCAGGACTGTTGTGTGCAGGGCGCAGCACACCAGAGCCTCGAAGGATGAGGTGCTCCAAGGGAAGCTTAACACTTCCCTCCCTAAAGCCTGCTTCTCAGGGAAGGCTGAAAGGGTGCTCTTGTACTGGATTATGTGATGTACATGCCAAACAACCAAGCTACTTAACACTAGTCCCAGAACATACAGGAATACGCTGTACATATTGCTTTGACTAGCAACTTGTTATTTAAAGTTCAGGGCAAAGATTTAAACCCTGAAAAGGCTTATTCATAATTGCAAGGGGGAGAATGATGACACACAAATGGGCAGGATGTCAGAAAATAGGAGTAAAAGAAGGATTACATAAAAAACTTCAGTTTCCTAATCAAGACTTGCTGGAGCTTCTTTGAAAGCACTACCCCATTTTTCCTGAGAGAGGTTAAATGCAAGCTGATCACTCCAGCTCCTGAATTTAATACATCTATCAGAGTTCACAATGAGCTGGGCATGGGATCAGTCACTGTGTTTTCCATGGAAAATTCTCCTGTTCTACATTAATAGAATAACTAAATTCCCTACTAAATACAGCATATTTATTGGTTAATTCTTCTTGGGACTAGCTTTTCCTGACTTTGTTCAATGTTTTGTAAAATTCAGTTTTATGATATTAAGAGCAGGTTTCAAATCTATTTCAAATCTCATAAAGATATTCTGTCCTGCTACAAAATCTCACCCTGGACTGAACATGGGAAGACAAAATTAGTCTTTTTCAAGACAGAATCATCAAAGATCAATGCCCATCAAAGAGATTTACTTGGAGGAATAAAGAAAGAGGCCAAATTTCAAGATAACACAGACAGTCAGTGAGAGTGGAGTGCTTGAAGCTGCTGGAATTTTTTTAAGTCATTCACAAATACTATATCTACCCTTGACAGGTCATTTCATTCTATTTAGCACTTTTTATTCTCTGTGGTTTATAAGCTCTTAAGCAAATGTAAGAGGAAAAGCTAACGTGTCTGATAATACACTATATCAGGCTGACAACCTAACTGAATTTCCCCTGTGGTGCTAGCAAAATGCTGTTCCAAAAAGTAATAATGCATACAAAAAAAATAAAAAAGAAAAAAAAGAAGAAAAAAGAGAAAAAAGCGGGGGGGGGGGGGGAAGGATCATAGAGATCATGCCGTCACATTTAATTTCAGAGAACAAAACCTGAAGCTGATTTCTCTTTAGATCAGTTGTATACCAGTTGGAACATGGGTGCCTAGCACTGCGACAGAGTAATATGATCTGAGCTTTAAATAGCTGCCAAATAACCATGTGGTGGCTGGCAGCATTAAACGTGTTGCAACGAGAATGATCTGTTTCAAAGTAAAGCCACATAACAGAGGATTAGTCAATCTGATGTGGTATAGAAGAGGAGGGGGGAACGTTTTTCATTATCCTTCTGGGTTTCTCTCTGGTTAAACGTCTTCCAACTCAAAGATGCATTAATTTAAGCTCTTTATCTTAACTGATTTAAAACCTGAACCATGTGCAGGTCATTTCAGATAACATCTCATAAGGTACCAGGGTATGAGGTGGGGAGTAACAGTGTGACAAATGTGAAGTAACACCACTGAGACTGTTCCCTTGATTTAACCTAGTGCAGAGTGGTTGCCTCTCAGTGTGAAAGGCACCTTCCCTGCGCAGAGCTGCTCTCCACCTCCCACCCCACCCCCCCACTACCATCCCCCCATCTCCCTAGTTTGTACCAAACACATCCTTGCCAGATTTTAGAAACAGATAAGGAACAGATCTACAGAAAGTAACATGGGGTGATTTATACTCCAAGCCCTCTCCTTATCCTCACAGCAAAATGTGGAGCCTTGCAGCACTCCATGAGGCCCTTCTGGGCTCTTTGGGACATAGGAGAAAATCAGGTGCAGTTTGGAGATGTCTAATATAGCTGTTGCTGCCAGCCCTCCATTCCTTCTTACCTTCAAGTCAAATGGCTCTCCTGACCACTATTGTAAATATGTATCCTGGGTAGATAAGGCACATAAGGACTGGAAAGATGGACCAGTTTTCGTCTTAAGCTGGTAATGTGAGTGAGAGACACAGAGGGAAAAGTGGTGCTGTAAGTACTTGCAGTTCTTCATCCCTTCTGTCACTTTTGATTATAGACGACTGACTTCTGTTTTCAATTTTAGTGTCTCCCCCAACTTCAGCTGCATCAGTTCAGACTTACTGTAAGTTAACAGCAGAATTTCATGTGAACATACTTTATCTAGCCTTCACTGCCTGGGAATCACACTGCCAAAAGGACAAATAGGAACAGGAGAGCCAGAGGAGAGCCAGCTGCTGCATCAGAAGGTAAATAGCTCATTTAAGATGTTCAATATGATTTCTTAAAAGATAATAAGCACAACATACTTCGCAGCCAGGATTTTGCAAGAATGAAGACAGCTATAGACACTACTTACAACTGTTTTACTAGCCATTTACTAGCACACTGCAGAGTACAGTCTCAGCAGCAGCAGGTAGGCACGCTGAGGAGAAATAAAGCAGGCCTTTTTCTGCATTTCTTCAGAGGAGAACACTGTTTTACCTCATTAATATAAATGCCAATAAACAGCCACAAATTTCTTGAAGGTCAGCTCCAGTGAAATCTACAGCAGCCATCCAAATGAGTAAAAAGAATAAACTGGGGCAAATCCTTTTCTGAGTGGTCTTGTCTGCAGCTGCCTTTGCCACATTGTGTTGGTACATCCCCCAGGGATCAACAACAGCTGCACAGAGGTCTGGCAGATGGCATCAACAGAGGGACACTCACCTGTCTTTTTCTCTCTCCTTTCTCACCTCCTTCTCCTTATTTTCACACTGTCTCCTTTGTGGGCATAGTCCATGCCATGTTTTTACTGGACAAATGGATGATTTACAGATTGAAAGTAATCAGAAAATGCTTCTTATTTACTCTTCTTCCTCACTCTTCCAAACACGTTTCTTAAAAAATAAATCTCTTTTCTTCCAATATGATCACAGGCTATTAAGCCAGCTAGGAAATTATTAAGGAAAAAAACTGCAATCAAACTCCCGAACTCCTACGGATTTGTGAGGAACACAGTTCTTTGACCAATTTCACAGAATATTTTGATTAGCGTATTTAATCCTCTTTACAATATTTTATTCAGCTCTCATGAAAATCCCTGCATCCCTGCCAAGGATTTTCTAGACAAAAGCATATCTGGAAGAATGCCACCAAGCAGCTATGCTTAGCTGGTCTGGCTTCCCCAAGTTCTTACAAACCCATTCCCCTGCACATAGCCCTTTAATGAAATCAGAAGAACAAGAGTTAAACTGTGCTTTTAAACAATATCCATCCAGAAATGCCACCCCACCACCCTTAACACCATTCCTTGGTCTGCAGCAACTACTTATTACATATCACGTGCTTACCTACATACATTTTTTTGGAGGGAGCAAACAAACCCCACCATTTCAGAAGGAACCTGACTTTCAGTTCTGCCACTAAGAGGGAACCCAATTAAAGCAAATTGATAGAGCTACAGACTGCTGCCAACATATGTGTTTGAGTGAAAAATTTATGAGGACTCAAGAAGTTTCTACTGGTGTTGGAAAGGCTTCCAGACATTTCCAAGGGAATCCT